>JAVJIF010013164.1:0-112627 GCA_038442645.1 Agave tequilana
ACAAAAACTCAAAAACAAAAAAAAACATAAATTCATATGGAACCAAGACCAAATGAACTTATTTTTGTCCATGTAAACTTATTCTCCCCCTTTTTGTCATACATCAAAAAGGGTTATGAAAAACATGTTTATTCAATAATACAAACATTAAGTTCTCCACAAATAAACGAAAATCTAGCAAAATCAAGAGGTTTAGTGAAAATATCGGCTAGTTGTAAATCCGTGGAAACATAATCAATATCTATATCACCTTTCTCAAAATGATCTCTAAGAAAGTGATATCTAATCTCAATGTGCTTGGTCTTACTATGTTGATTTGCATTTTTGGTCATGTGTATAGTACTAGTATTATCACAAAATATTTTTATATGATCAAAGTGCAAATCAAAATCAAGGAGAGTATGTTTCATCCAAAGGACTTGTGCACAACAAGCCCCCGCGGCAACATACTCCGCCTCGGCGGTTGAGAGAGCTACGGAATTTTGTTTCCTAGAGGACCATGAAACAAGACAATTACCAAGAAATTGACATGTCCCACTAGTACTCTTTCTATCTACTCTACAACCCGCATAGTCGGCATCCGAATAACTAGTCATAGAAAAATCTATAGTTTTCGGATACCAAAGACCCATCCCAATTGTGCCCTTAATATAACGAATAATGCGTTTTACCGCAATAAGATGAGACTCTTTAGGACACGATTGAAATCTAGCACAAAGACACACACTAAACATGATATCCGGCCTACTTGCCGTTAAATATAAAAGACTTCCTATCATGCTTCTATATAATTTAATATCAACATTTTTACCTTGTTCGTCTTATCAAGCTTGGTTGTAGTTGCCATTGGAGTGTTGCAAGCCTTTGATCCTTCAAGCCCAAACTTCTTTACAAGCTCCTTTGCATATTTGGCTTGGTTAATGAAGGTTCCGTCTTGCAATTGCTTGATTTGGAGTCCAAGGAAGAAATTAAGCTCACCCATGGAAGACATTTCAAACTCTAGTTGCATTACCTTTTCAAAATCCTTGCACAAAAGCTCATTAGTAGATCCAAAAATTATATCATCAACATAAATTTGCACAATTAAAATATCATTATCAACATGCTTAGTAAAAAGAGTTGTGTCTACTTTGCCTTTAATAAAATCATTGGAAATGAGAAACTAGAAAGCCTTTCATACCAAGCTCTTGGAGCTTGTTTCAATCCATACAAAGCTTTATCAAGTTTAAAAACAAAATCGGGATGAACATGATCAACAAAACCGGGAGGTTGAGCAACATAAACTTCTTCATTAATAAAACCATTCAAAAATGCACTTTCTACATCCATTTGAAAAAGTTTAAAATTTTTAAAACATGCAAAAGCTAGTGTCATCCGTATGGCTTCAAGCCGTGCTACGGGTGCAAAGGTCTCCTCAAAGTCAATTCCCTCAACTTGAGTGTAACCTTGGGCCACTAACCTAGCTTTATTCCTAATGACATTTCCGGACTCATCCATCTGTTTCTAAAGATCCACTTAGTACCAATTATTGTCTATCGTGGGGCTTAGGAACAAGGTGCCAAACTTGGTTGCGCTCAAATTGATTGAGTTCCTCTTGCATGACAAGCAACCAATATGGGTCCGTCTCGGCTTCGAGAATGCCTTTGGGTTCAAAATGAGAAATAAAAGCAAAGTTACCACATATGTCATGGAGTTTGGAGCGCGTTGTGACTCCTTTAGATGCATCACCCAAGATGAGCTCCTTAGGATGATTTGTAGCGTATCTCCAAGCTTTAGGAAGCGGTTGAGTGCTTTCCTCCTTATCCTCTTGAACTTCACCAATAGGGTCTAGCTTTTCTTCTTGAGCGGGTGAGTCCTTCAAGGATAGTCTCTCCATGTCTTCACCTAGTGGTTCAATCTCTACAACATTCTCAACAACCACATTAGATTCTTCAAATTTAACATGCATGGATTCTTCTATGGTAAGTGTAGATCTATTGAAAACTCTATATGCTTTGCTAGTAGAGGAATATCCAACAAAGATAGCCTCATAAGCCTTAGCATCAAATTTTCCCAAATTATCCTTAGTATTCAAAACAAAACACTTGCATCCAAAAACTTTAAAATATGCAACATTTGGTTTTCTAGAATGATACATTTCAAATGATGTTTTTGAAGAATTTTTGCATAAATAAATACGATTCGATATATAGCATGCGGTGTTTACGGCCTCGGCCCATAAATATTGAGGGAGGTCATATTCACTTATCATTGTCCTAGCCATCTCTTGAAGTGTTCTATTTTTCCTTTCTACAACTCCATTTTGTTGTGGAGTTCTAGGACAAGATGTTTCATGCTTAATTCCCTTTTCATCACAATAAGTCATGAAGAGTTGGTTAATAAACTCACCACTCTATCACTCCTTATTCTCAAAATCGGAAAACCCTTTTCTTTTTCAACTCTTTTTCGAAAAATTTTAAAATGAGAAAAGGTTGATCTTTATTTTGTAAAAAGAAAACCAAGTAAAACGGGAGAAATCATCAACTAAAACAAATGCAAATCTACTTTCATTTAAACTCTTAGTTTTAGTTGGTCCAAAAAGATCCATATGAATTAATTCTAAAGGCCTAGTTGACATGATATCCTTGATTGGTTTAAAGGAAGACTTGGTTTGTTTCCCAAGTTGGCACGCACCACAAATGCGGTCTTTCTCAAAATCCAAGCAAGGTATATCCTTCACCAATTCCTTTGAATTAATCCTAGAAATATGGTCAAAAGATGCATGTCCTAATCTTCTATGCCAAAGCCAAGAATTTTCATCAAAAGCATTTAAGCATTTAGTAGAACAATCTAAATTAAGCATGTCAATTATATAAACATTATTATCACGAAAACCGGTAAGAATACAAACATCGGATTTAACATCAAAAATCTTGCATGAGGAATCATCAAAAACAACTTTAAGTCCACGATCACAAAGTTGGCTAATGCTAAGCAAATTATGTTTTAAACCATCTACTAAACAACATTCTCAATAAAAGGAGATGCACCAATTTGAATGTTACCTATACCGATGATAGTTCCTTTGGAGTCATCCCCGAAGGTGACGGAGCCACCTTCCATGTACCTTGATAGGGTTGTGAAGTTGTTGATATCCCACGTCATGTGTCTCGAACAACCACTATCAAGGTACCACCGCTCCCTACGTCTTGGAGCCTTGGTGTGTACCTACATCAAACATTTTAGGACTTGATTTTGGTACCCACATTTTCTTGGGTCCATGAGGGTTAGAGCCATTAACCCAAATAAGATTATTTGAACTATGCAATTTATCATAACAAAATTTAGCTAAATGTCCATTTTTGCCACAATATGTGCATCTATACACTCTACCATATCTAAAAGCATAGTGAGTGTGTGATTTGTGAGCATGGGTTGTGAGCATGAAAGATTTAGCATGAGAAGTATTATTTGAAGTGTGAGCATGTGGAATTTTAGCATGAGAATCTTTAACATGAGAAGTGTGCTTTTTGGAAAACTTTTCTTCAAGTTTCTTAGTATTAAAGGCACAATCTTTTAAAACTTTTTCAAACTCATTCATTTTGGATTTAAAAGAAGAAATTTCTTTATTATCAACAATAGGGGTTTTACCCTTACAAGAAGTCTTATAAGCGTCAAATTCATTTTGAATAGAAACAAGATTGGAAGAAAGATCATCTTTTTCTTTTGAAACCAAAGCAAGTTGATTTTTAAGAAAAGCAACTTCCTTTTGTAATTTGAAGCATTCCATTTTTTGTTATCATAAGTTTCGGAAAGTTCTACAAAAGCATGAACTAGAACTTCCTTACTTACATCATCATCTTCATCATCAAAGGATTGAGAGGTTACCTTGGGTGTGTTTGCCATGAAACACATGTTAGCTTGATCCACCTCCTCTTCGGACTCGCTTTCCGAATCCCATGTTGCTTTGTAGGCTTTCTTTTCCTCCGGCTTCTTTGGCTTGAAGGAGGAAGTCATTTCTTCTTGAACTCCGGACAATCCGCCATGATATGTCCGGGTTTGCGGCAATTGTAGCATATGATCTTCCGCTCCTCTTTACCTTCGAATCTTCTCCGGAAGTTGAACTTGTTCTTTCGGTACAACCTCTTGACATTCCGCACAAGTAGGGTTAGCTCCTCATCTTCTTCTTCGTCTTCATCATCGTCATCATTGGTGGATGAAGTCTTAAAGGCAATGGATTTCTTCTTTGAAGTAGTTGCCTCATCTCTTGCTTCTTCTCCATCTCATGGGTCTTTAGGTTCCCAATGAGACTAATGATGTCCATCTCGTCCTTGTCGTTCAACTCCTTTAAGGTGGTGGCCTTGATCTCCCAAGATGGTGGAAGAGCCCGTATCACTTTGCGCACCTTTTGATCATTGGAGATGACGTCACCTAATGAAGAAAGATCATTTATAATTTTAGTGAAACGAGTAATCATACAATCAATGGATTCTTCATCAAGCATTTTGAATGATTCATATTGAGACCTCAAGAGATCTATCTTAGCTCTCTTGACTTGTGAAGTCCCTTCATGTGTGACCAATAAGTGTTGCCAAATCTCATAGGCGGATTGGCAATGAATTACCCGTGTAAGGTCATCCTCATTCAAGGCGGTTAAAAGGGAGTTTTGGGCTTTTGAGTTAGCCTCATATTCTCTAAAGTTGAAGTCGGTCCAAGTGCTCTCATCTTCATTGGGTGCTACATAGGGTTTGGTCAAAGACTTAGCCACTAAACTACCTAGTGATTGCAAAAAGATAGTCATCCTAACCTTCCAAATAGGGAAGTTGAGTCCCTCAAATTTAGGTGGGGTTTTAATGTTGTCGGCCATGTTTACTAGTGTATGAATGGATGAATGAAAATGTTGATTAGCAATATTTTAAGGATCTCTCTATGGATGTTAAGCCAAACCTAGAGTCCAAGCTCTGATACCAATTGAAAAGTCACCTAGAGGAGGGGGTGAATAGGTGACAAAGCTAATCAGGGGCAAATTAAAAATTTAAAGCTACAACAATCACAAGATGAATGCAAGCAAGTAAGTATGAAAATGAATATGATGAGCAAGTAATACGTGCAAGCAAAATAGAGTAAGGATTGCAAGAATGTAAACCAATCGCAAACACAAGGATATGTTATCGAGGTTCGAGCACCCAGCTCTACTCCCCGCCTTCCCAGAAAGATTCTAGCTACTTCCACTATCACAAAGAACAATTACAATGGAGTACCCAACTCCTACAATCTCAAGAACAAGTAATTATCTTGGTAGTCAAAAGACCACAAACTCTCTCTTTCAAAAATCTCTTCCCTTACAAAGGTCCTTAGAGAATAATGAGTAGAATTGAAGATCTTTTGTTGTAAGGAAAAGAAATTGAAATCAGAGAAAAACTTTTGAAAACTCTTCAGAAAATTGAGAGAATTTAGCACAAAAACCAAGAACTTTGAAAGCCTTAAACTTTTGAATTTTTGCAAAGATTGTTGTTGTAACCAATCTCTCCCCAAACACCCCTATTTATAGGAGAGGGCTAGGGTTTAGGGATAAAACATATTTACTGAAGTTTAGGAGGTAATTAGATCAAAATATATCCTTAAACGAATTTTTAAATACAAAAGACAAAAATAAACAGCTCTTAAAAATCTGCCCGTTACTGTTCAAACGGTCAGATCGGTCGACCGGGCGGTCGACCGGTAGTATAAAAATTTGACCGTTACAGGCGAGCGGTCGACCGACCCAGTCGACCGATAAAACCTGTGAGCAAAAATAATAGTCCGGTCGACCGCATCGGTCGATCGACAGACGTGCACACGGATACGTGCCTCTGCCAGGACTTCGGTCGACTGGTCCGGTCGACCGGACCAGACTGACACAGACTCGGTCGACCGGACCGGTCGACCGGATCAGGTCAAAAAGTCAATTTTAAATAGAAAACAAAGAGGATTTTGATTTTAACAAAAATACTTTTGAACAGGGATTAGTATAAAACATAAATATATATCTGTAGGCAAAATCTTGTATGCAAAATATTTTTGTATAATTTATAAGAAATTATTTTGGAATGAGCATGTGCGCAAAAACGTGTGTGATAGAGCTTCAAACCTATCCACTATTCTTTAACAAACTATAAACTAAAAAACAAATTACATGAAGACTTCTTGTGCTATCTTCAAGTCTTTGAGCCATCCAATGCCTTGCTAGTGCCTTCTCTTCTATGATCCTTCCTTGATGTGCAATTTGCCTTCCTTGCTTTATGGAACTAAGAAGTTCTTGCAATAGCTAAGCGAATGGACTCTAAACATGGTACAAACCTGAAACTTATCTTAACAAACTTGTTAGTACCAAATAGCTCATATTTGGTTTGTCATCATCAAAACACAAAACAATTGGAGATTGTAACCTCTTGGGCCAACAGGACTGCCTCAGGTTCGTGGTGGACCTTTTGACCCAAGTCTCCCCGATTCCAGTTCGTCTTCTGGCTGCGTCTGGACCTGGTTTTTTTGGTGGGCTACGATCTGTGCGAGGAGTAAGTCATTGTGTTGTTTCAACGCCTCCTGCTCTCGGGCGGTGTTATCGTGTTCGAGAGCCGCTTGGTTACAATCATGATCTGACTGGTATTATTGTTCCTTCATCTGTTCTTTCATGTCTATGAGCATCTGAGGATCTGACCTTCATACAGTAGCGGTGATCGAGCGCTGGTGACTGTCCTCTGAGATGAGGAGGAGCCAGTGTTTTCTTCAGCATGCTTGTGACCTATGGTGTGTGGAGGGATCATGCTCCCGTTGGGGTATTAGTCCTGAATTTGGACATGACACTGTTGTGGATAATCATTTGTTTCTTCTGGGCTGCCAACACTACGGAAAAGGCTTCTGGAGGAAGGATATTGGTTTAGGTTAGTTGGGAGGAAGATCTCGAGGGTAGACTCAAGCTTTCAATGAAAACACTAATTTATGTTGGATAAAACTCCGCCACAAGCAAATGGATGCTCTCGATTGAACCTGTCAGATCACACAGAAAAAGAAGGTTCCTTACAGGTTAGAAGCACCAGTGTAATGTCGGCTTAAGACCATCGAGCGTGAGAATCAGTAGGCGGTAAGGAGGGAGGACCGATAGAGGAAAACTGCCAGTGTAGTGGCAGTAGACTAACAGAAGAAAACTGATAGCATGGTGTGGTATGTGTTTTGAGAATTAGGGAAGCGACCTCCTTCTCTGCGAGAAGAAGGCGTATTTGTACCTGACAGAGGCAGTGGAGTGGATGTCAATAGATGCAAATCTTCAACAGTTCAGTTTGAGTATGCTGGTCTTTGTAACCACCAAAACTATATCCAACTAGTAAGGATTAGTGTACTAGAGGACTGATCTGTGTTGGCATTTGGCCCAAAGGCTTTCCACTCTAGTTTTGATGTTGATTAACTCATGTAGTTATGTGTACTAATAATCTTGTGATTTAAGTTTTAGATCATTAATCAAGATATTAGTTGGTGAAAGCTTCCAAATCAACTTTCACATGGTGATTCAAGAGCCCGAGCGTCAAAGAGTATATGTAGCACTCATTGGAGTCAAGCTCGGTGAATCACGGTTTGGATCGAGTCGGCTTGGAGACGGTGCTCTACAAGAAGACATCGGTACCATAGTTTAATTTGTGTAGATCCCTTTGTAAAGATTAGAATAGTATGATATGCTCAAGTTCACAACACACACACGTTTCATGTTTTGGATATTGGTTTTCGGTCTTTCCGTTTTGGTTTAACCGATCTTGGTTTCATGAATAGATAGATCAAAACAAGTTTAAATGGTTTATTGTATATTAGATTTGTTCTATATACATACATGCTTAACTTCCTAGACAAACTTAGTTTTGACTTACTTATTCATGTTTTTATGTTTTGGTATTTCTAACAAAACATATTTTGGAATTAAAGTCAAAAACATGGATATATATATATATATGTTTCATGTATATAGGATTATATCCATATACATCATGCCTAAATGATTTTTAATATCATGTTTTTGTATTTAGATGAGGTTTGGACAAAGTTTATTTGAAAAGTCTAAGTTTGGAAAAATACTGGTTTTGGTTTTTGGTAATTTTTCCATAACACAAAAATGGTTCATAATGTTTGAAATTTGTGTTGAAATTTCTAACACAAGTTTATATTTCAATGTAAAATGAGAAAACTATTTTTGTGGATTTTTAGAGGTTTTATGGGAATTTATTGGATATAAAAACCATAGTTTTTCAGCCAGTTTAGCTGCTGCCAGGCTAGATCGGTCGACCGCACGGTCGATCGGATCAGGAGCCGGTCGACCGTAGCGGTCGACCGACGTGCACGGATACGTGCACGCTGGCTGTCCCATGGGCCAGTCGACCGCACGGTCGACCAACTGAGAGCAGGTTGCTCTCTGTTTGTTACGGTCGACCGGGCGGTCGACCGGCCAGAGAGCCGTTGCTCTCTGGTTCTGGGGCCGGTCGGCCGAGCGGTCGACCGGTAGCTGTCAACGGTCAAAATATGACCGTTGGCCGGTCGACCGACCGGTCGACCGGTAGGCCATTTCTGGCAGATTCTGCTGCCAACGGCTATATTTTTAAAGGGCCTATAAATACCCCTTTAATGGCCAGTTTTCACTAAGAATTTTTGAACGAATTTTTCCTTACTCTCTGGTGTTTTCATAGCAATCAAAAGAAGTTTTTGAGCTTTAAATTGAACAATCTATTTGGTGTTTTTGCTAGGGTTTGGAAAATCAAAGAAAAGGGATTTTGGGAAAATTGTTTGATTCAACTTCTTCATCTTGTTTTCTAGTTTTTCCCAAGGATTTTCTTTGAGATTTTGATTTTCATTCCTTTGGTTTTCTCCACACTTGAGCAACATCTACTATCTTATTCTATAGGATCTTTGTGTGGGAAAAGAGATTGTTTGTGGTTGAAATATACCACCAAGCTGTAAACCCTATCTTAGCTTGGCTTTGTGCCTTTCTCTCATTGTGTTGAGGAGGTTGTGCTATTGGGTTGTATCCCTCAAGTGGTGAGGTGATCCTTGTGTAAGCTTTGTGCTAATCCCTCAAGTTGTGAGGTGATTGTTTGTTGGCTTGGTGCTTTGCCTCAAGAAGGAGGTTGTGGTTGTAAAGAGAGGAGTTGGGAACTCCGTGTAATTGTTATTGCCCTAAATCCTCGATGGAAGTTCCCTTTGTGGGAGTCCTTTGTGGACAAGCTAGTGGACTTGAAATCCTTCTAGGTGAAGGCGGGGATGTAGAGCTGGGTGCTCGAACCTTGAAACATATCTTGTTGTTTGCGCTTGATCCATTGACTCTCTCTCTTACTCTCTCTTTACTTTGTGCCTTGCATCATTTCATATTGATCATTCATATATATATGCTTGGCTTGATTGTGTGTGCATCTCTTGTTGGTTGCATTGCAATTAGTTTTTAAATTCCGTATTAAGTTAACTAGATTAGCATAATCACCTATTCACCCCCCTCTAGGTGATTTTCAATTGGTATCAGAGCCTACGCTCCTGATATTTAGGTTTAACCACCTAGGAGTGAGATTTTGGTTTGCTAATCTTCATTTGCATTTTCATTTACACACACATTAGTTTGCATTCATGGATAGCCCTCCGATGTTTGACTTTTTTAGACAAGATATTTCGAAGGCCAAGATGAGTAGTCATTTGAAAACCCTAGGTCATCTAGCTTATCAAGCCACCACTCAAGAATCCTATCCAAATAGTAGCAAGCATAAAAGGGCAAATGCATTAGCGCTTAAAACACTTAGAGCATCTCTTAATGAAGATCTTTTACCTGTGTTTGCTCATTATGATTCGACTTTTGCAGTTTGGAGCATATTGACTTCTCCTGAGCTACCAAGGATTATCAACAAGTTGAGAAGATCTAGGAGAGACAAGTCCGACGAGTATTGCCACATGGTCCAAGGGAAAGACTCCCTTGAGGTACAATCGGATTCTCAACTAGATGATAGCGCTAGCTCATATTGTTATGTGTGTTTGAAGTTCAAAATTTAAATGTAAAACTTGCCTCTAAGCTTGAAAATTTTGTGAAAAAACATGACAATTTGAGAAAGAAACATTTTGATTTAAAAGAAGCAATGAAGGATTTGTGTTCTAGTTTTGAAGTGGTTTTGCAAGAGAAGGAAGAGATTACTAGTGAACGTGACTCACTAAGATCTCAACTAGACCTTACCCTAAAAGAGATTGATGTTTTGAAAAGCAAAAATGATTGTGATGATGTTGTGAAAACAATGAGGTTTTATCTTCTAAATTGGATTTTGTTTCAAAAGATAACCTTGTTTTGAAAAATAAAATTGATTTCATTACAAAGAATTGAATTTGGTTTTAAAGAAAAATGAATCTTTAAAAATTGATATAGATTCTCATGTTTGTCATGCTAGTGTAGCTTCACCTAGCACATCTATTGCATGTTCCACTTTGTCTTCTAGTATTGAAAATGACATAAATGTTTTGAAGAAAAGTGTAGATTGTTTGGGCTCCACTTTGAGCCAATGTACTTTAAATCATACACGCTTGGAAACCTTGGTTCGCAAGAAACAAGTTCCATCTTTGCATGTACACCCATCACGGCATACACATGCTTCCCACGGTCACCACCATCACATGTATGCTCATGTGTACACTTGTACACATTGTGGTCGTAAGGGCCACATTGCTAGATTTTGTTATGATTGTATTTATGATGAAAATTTAGCAACTAACTTTATTTGGGTTAGGAAAGATACTAACCCCCGTGGACCAAAAGAAAATGGGTACCAAAGACCACCTCTATGCTTTTTAATGTAGGTGGGAGCTCTCGCATAACGTGAGAGTGTTGATGCCTTGAAGTGGATGCGTTCCGTGCTTAAAGAAAACAATTTAGATGCATCACTTTCATGGGGAGTTTGGTGGAGAGGACCACCATTGGTTTGGAGAACTAGAGAGATGCCCTTCATCAGTTTTGATATCAATCTCTAACTCCTATTTATATTTGCATGCTTTTCATGTTCATCTATTTATAGCATGTCTTGTTTTATTGTTCATTATACTTATGCCATGTTTATTAGATTAGTAATATACATGATTAGTTATTTGAGACACTTCATGTTATATGGATCTATATCTATGTGTTCTCACCTTGTTTTTAACTAATATGTATGCTCTAGATCTAATGCACATGCATATACATAATGATCATATGATGTTTATGAGTTTATGATTTTTGTTTTGATACTTCGGGTTTTGATTATTATGTTGAATATCATGACTATTAGTTCTTTGACATGCATGTATAGCTTTTTGAGATCACCCATGTTCATATGAATCAATCCTTTGTGTTCTCCCATTTGTTTAGCTATTATGTATATCATAACTCTAATAGCATGTGGATTTACATGATGATCGTGTTTATGTTTATCATGTTGATTTTTGACCCATTTTATGCTTCATGAGTTGATTACTTGTTTAGATGTTAGTTTTCATTAAAACTAGAATTTATACTTGTACATATAGTGGGCCACAAGTAATTTACTATATGTTTGGACTTGAATGCTTATTTGTACCCATTAGATGTTCTAGTATAGTCTAGTTTTGATGATTCATGTATTTGACTTGTATTCCTATTTTGGTTATGATTTTATGATCATGAGTTTTTAACTTCATGTATATGTCTATCTAGGCCAAACTATTGATTATACATATACATCCTTGAGCCACGTGCCTTCATGCATATACTTTTGTGGACTCATTATATTTAGGATATGTATGTATGCTTTGTTTGTACATGACATACATATGCCTTGAAGTTTAAATCATTTTGATGATAATCATGTTTTTAAGTGAATTCTATATTGAGCTCAATTGAATTTTCATGTTGATATGTGTCACATAACACTTGTTCACTCACTTTATTAGTTTTCTCATGACTTTGATTTCATGAGTATGATATGTGCCTATAGATTTAGAGTGTTTAGTGATCTTGTGATTTACATATGTGTCATGAAAAATATTTTGTTTTATTCCTTACTTGAAGGATTTCGTACTAGTTTTCAAAACTTTCATATAACTAGTTCGTATTCTTCGCTTTGGTAGTAGTTTTCAAACACACTATATTTCCAAATCTATTTTTGAAAACCCCTACCTTCTATGGGCGGTTGGATGGGAGACCATGCTCATGTATGCTTCATAGTGAAAATCATTTTAAACTTGAACATGTGTTGGGAGGTTAGGTAATATGAGATATACATTTGCTATTATTGTTGTTTCAATTGGTATGATTGAATTCTTTCAATTGGTATCAATATTGACTTCTTTTTGTATACTCATATATCTTTTTATATATGTATGCTTGCACTTTATATAGAATATCAATTTCAATTGGTATCTAATTTTTTTCATACATATATGTGTTTTTTTTGTGCTCACTATATCCCTATATCTTGAAGCACAAATTTTATTTTTGCTAAAGCTTGAGTTTCAATTTTGTTTCAATTGATTAGTTTTCAATTGGTATCCTAAAACAAGCTTATGCACTATTTTATTTGGTTTTTCATAAAAGGGGAGAAAACTTGTATTTCATATTTCAATTGGTATTTTGTATTCCACTCCCTTACTTTATGATAGAAAATAATAATTTCAATTGGTATCATATACTTATAAAGAAAAATATCTTCAATTGGTATCAAGATATTATTTGTTTACTCAAAATTGGTATCAATTTGTTTTTATTATCAATTGGTATCAAGTTTATCTTACATGTTTTCTTTTTGATATAAAATGTTGTTTTTGTTTCTATGCCTTGTTTAAATTCAATTGGTATCATATTTTTAATTTCAATTGGTTTTGGCATTCCTTAAAAAAAATTTCAATTTCAATTGGTATCATAATGCACTTCATTGACATAGTTTTAATCGGTATCATATTGGTTTGATTTCACCCCTTGGAATAGTTTATTAATTCTTTGTTTCGAACAATTAGGGGGAGAAAAATTTGCTTCTATTATGGGGGAGAAGAATTTGTATTTGTCTTACCCCTTTGTTTGTTTTACCCCTTTATTGATGATTGACAAAAAGGGGGAGAAGAATTTGTGTTTATATGCATGAGAATTTATGTTTTTATCAAGATCATGTTTTCACAATTTATTTGTTTATTTAATTGGTATCAAAAGCATGTTTCATATGCACATTTATTTGGTGTTTATTTAATTGGTATCAAGAGCATGTTTCATATGCATATTTATTTGGTGTCAAGAGCCTTATTTATATGCATTTTATTGTTTTGTGCATGTCTATGCATTTACATGTTTTAGTATTCATTGAATATATTTATTGTTTATGTTATGCATGAGTTAAGGGGGAGCTTCTTTGAAGCTTAACTTTAATCCATGCATATATAACTCCATGAGTTTTGTCATCATCAAAAAGGGGGAGATTGTTGGCCCAAAGGCCTTCCACTCTAGTTTTGATGATGATTAACTCATGTAGTTATGTGTACTAATATCTTGTGATTTATGTTTCGGATCATTAATCAAGATATTAGTTGGTGAAAGCTTTCAAATCAACTTTCACATGGTGATTCAAGAGCCCGAGCGTCAAAGATAATATCTAGCACTCATTGGAGTTAAGCTCGGTGAATCACGATTTGGATCGAGTCGGCTTGGAGACGGCGCTCTACAAGAAGACATCGGTACCATAGTTTAGTTTGTGTTTAGATCCCTTTTGTAAAGATTAGAATAGTATGATATGCTCAAGTTCACAACACACACACGTTTCATGTTTTGGATATTGGTTTTCGGTTTTTCCGTTTTGGTTTAACTGATCTGGTTTCATGAATATATAGATCAAAACAAGTTTAAATGGTTTATTGTATATTAGATTTGTTCTATATACATGCATGCTTAACTTCCTAGACAAACTTAGTTTTGACTTACTTATTCATGTGTTTTATGTTTTGGTATTTCTAACAAAACATATTTTGGAATTAAAGTCAAAAACATGGATATATATATGTTTCGTGTATATAGGATTATATCCATATACATCATGCCTAAATGTTGTTTAATATCATGTTTTTGTATTTAGCTGAGGTTTGGAGAAAGTTTATTTGAACAGTCTAAGTTTGGAAAAATACTGGTTTTAGTTTTCGGTAATTTTTCCATAACACAAAAATGGTTCATAATGTTTGAAATTTGTGTTGAAATTTCTAACACAAGTTTATATTTCAGTGTAAAATGAGAAACTATTTTTGTGGATTTTTAGAGGTTTTATAAGAATTTATTGGATAATAAAAACCATAGTTTTTCAGCCAGTTTAGCTGCTGCCAGGCTAGATCGGTCGACCGCACGGTCGACCGGATCAGGAGCCGGTCGACCGTAGCGGTCGACCGACGTGCACGGATACGTGCACGCTGGCTGCCCCATGGGCCGGTCGACCGCACGGTCGACCGACTGAGAGCAGGTTGCTCTCTGTTTGTTACGGTCGACCGGGCGGTCGACCGGGCGGTCGACCGTTGCTCTCTGGTTCTGGGGCCGGTCGACCGAGCGGTCGACCGGTAGCTGTCAACGGTCAAAATATGATCGTTCGCTGGTCGACCGGTAGGCCATTTCTGGCAGATTCTGCTGCCAACGGCTATATTTTTAAAGGGCCTATAAATACCCCTTTAATGGCCAGTTTTCACTAAGAATTTTTGAACGAATTTTTTCTTACTCTCTGGTGTTTTCACAGCAATCAAAAGAAGTTTTTGAGCTTTAAATTGAACAATCTATTTGGTGTTTTTGCTAGAGTTTGGAAAATCAAAGAAAAGGGATTTTGGGAAAATTGTTTGATTCAACTTCTTCATCTTGTTTTATAGTTTTTCCCAAGGATTTTCTTTGAGATTTTGATTTCCATTCCTTTGGTTTTCTCCACACTTGAGCAACATCTACTATCTTATTTTATAGGATCTTTGTGTGAGAAAAGAGATTGTTTGTGGTTGAAATATACCACCAAGTTGTAAACCCTATCTTAACTTGGCTTTGTGCCTTTCCCTCATTGTGTTGAGGAGGATGTGCTATTGGGTTGTATCCCTCAAGTGGTGAGGTGATCCTTGTGTAAGCTTTGTGCTAATCCCTCAAGTTGTGAGGTGATTGTTTGTCGGCTTGGTGCTTTGCCTCAAGAAGGAGGTTGTGGTTGTAAAGAGAGGAGTTGGGTACTCTGTGTAATTGTTATTGCCCCAATCCTCGGTGGAGGTTCCCTTTGTGGGAGTCCTTTGTGGACAAGCTAGTGGACTTGAAATCCTTCTAGGTGAAGGCGGGGACGTAGAGCTGGGTGCTCGAACCTCGAAACATATCTTATTGTTTGTGCTTGATCCATTGACTCTCTCTCTCACTCTCTCTTTACTTTGTGCCTTACATCATTTCATATTGATCATTCATATATATATGCTTGGCTTGGTTGTGTGTGCATCTCTTATTGGTTGCATTGCAATTAGTTTTTAAATTCCGCATTAAGTTAACTAGATTAGCATAATCACCTATTCACCCCCCTCTAGGTGATTTTCAGGCAGAAGGAATAACACCACTTCAAGATCTTGTTCTTGATGGTAAAAAAAAACAATTACACAAAAATAATACAACCACAAAGATGAACACAATGATTTATGTGAAAAACCCAAAAGGGAAAAACCATGGGTTGAGCTTGAGGCTCGGAGAGGGCTTCACTATAATGGAATCAGCAAAAGGGTACAAGACACTTGGCACACCCAACTGCACCAACTTCTGTCACACACAACTTAAACACACTCTCCAACTCAATCTGGAGTCCTCTTCTACACTCTCTATACTTTCAAGAGAAACAAAAGACACTCCCCTTCAAGTTTGGATGCTTGGATACTTCTCCAATCTTGGATACCTCTCCACAACAAGGAGCATGCCTATTTATAGGCCTTGATGAACTTTCTAGGTCCACCGCTTCATCTTCTCACATGCATGAATGCTAAGAAGCACTTGGGAATCCACCAATTCAGTCAAAGAGTCACAAAACTCTTTGAATTCCACATGCACAAATATGCAGTGGATAGGATACTTCGAATGACGATAACTCCATCAATACTACTTCATTTTGAGTGATTCAAAGCCTGGAGTAAACCTTGTATGTAACCCTACAACTTCTCTGTTGAAGTCCAAGTCAAATGATGACTACGCCTTGCTCGAAAAGTCCATGAAAAATTGAATATGATGTAGAAAACTGCAGCACTAGTTAAGTTGGAAATCGAGCCAACTCCAACATTCCCCACCTTGGCGATATATCAGACGCTACTTGGAATTGTCTGCTGCCTTTGCCTTCGTTCATACTTTGAAGTAACACAACATATTCTGCTGTCCCAATCATACTCCGGAACACACGTTCGGAACATAATACATCAGAGTGAAAGACTATGGCATATCAGAGCGGAGTTTCGCTCTCACATCTGCTGCAACTCCTTCACCTTGGTGAGTGCCAACTCACCTCCACGCACCTCTGGTGACCATTTGCACTTGTCAAGTAGCAAGTCTTCAGTTTTAATAAGCTCAAGCAGTGCTTGAACTTCTCCGCTGTAACTGGTTTTGTTAAGAAGTCGGACGCATCTCATCTTTGTGAATTTTCTTCACCTCGACTTCTCCGGAATTGAGCCAATCTCGAATCCGGTGATAGCAGCCTTCAATGTGTTTTGTCCTTACATGAAATACTTGATTCTTTGCAAGACAAATAGCACTTGGCTATCATATTTGACTATTACAGATCTTTGTTGTAGACCTAAATCACATGCCAAACCTTTAAGCCAAATAGCTTCCTTTGCAGCTTCTGTCAAAGCCATATATTCGGCTTCCGTCGTAGATAAAGCAGTGATCGATTGAAGCATAGTTCTCCAAGATACAGGTCCTCCACTGCAAGTGAAAACATACCCCGTAGTAGACCGACGCTTGTCCAAATCTTCCGCATAATCATCAGAGTCGATGAAACCAGTGATGCACACATCTCTATGTTGTCTTTCAAACATGATGCCTTTGTTTCTTATGCCCTTCAAATACCTGAGTATCCATTTGATAGCTTGCCAATAATCTCTACCGGGATTTGACATATACTTGGACACCACGCTCAAAGCTTGAGCAAAATCCGGGCTTGTGCATACCATCGTGTACATTAAGCACCAAACTGCGCTTGCGTGTGGAATCTTCTTCATTTCTTAAAGTTCGGCTTCGGTAGACGGACTTTGCTTTACACTTAAATTGAAGTATGAAGCTAATGGAGTGAACACGGGCTTGGCATTTATTATGTTAAACTTCTCAAGTACCTTTTTGATATACTGGTCATGAGAAAGATACAGCCACCCATTTTCCGATCTCTCTTAATCTCCATTCCGAGGATTTTCTTGGCGGCACCAAGATCTTTCATGTCAAACTCGAAATTCAACATTCCCTTGAGTTCATTTATATTTGACATATCCTGACATGCAATCAACATGTCATCCATATATAACATCAAGATAATCATGTGGCCATCATCAAATGTGCGTGAGTGTTATCATACTCACCTCTCTTGTAGCCGATTTGGAGCATGAAGGTGTCAAAGCGCTTGTACCATTGTCTTGGAGATTGGTTGAAGTCCATACAAGGACTTCCTTAATCTTCACACAAGCTCTTTCTTCTCTCTTCTACGAATCCTTCCGGTTGAAACATATAGATTGTTTCCTCCAAATCTCCGTGAAGAAAAGCAGTCTACACGTCAAAATGCTCCAGCTCCATGTTAAGCTGTGCTACAAGAGATAGTAACACTCGAATAGATTTATGCTTGACTACTGGAGAGAAAATTTCATCATAATCTACTCCCTCTTTTTGTGAGAACCCCTTCACAACTAAGCTTGCTTTGTCGGTAGGAGCCTCCTTCTCATTGATGCTTTCTTTCTTCCGAAAAACCCACTTGGAGCCAATGACCTTCCAGTCGTTAGGTTTTGAAACTAACTCCTAAACGGAGTTCATATAGAGAATTCCATTTCCGCTGACATAGCATCCATCCATTCTTGCCGCTCATCGCTTTCCACTGCTTCTTGAAAAGATGATGGGTTGTCTCCACTAGCTAAGAGAACGTAGCAAGCTTTATCCTCCCATCCAAGCCGCTGGGAAGGCTTGATGACTCTTCTCGGTCTCGACTGTACTATGCTTGTAGGTTCAGCTTGAACCTCTTCCGATGCTTGTTGCTCTTCTGGTGCTTCATGCTCTCCTGGTGCTTGCTCCACCTCAGCATGATTCTCCGGGATAGATTCTTCTTTTGACAAAGGAACTTCGGTATTGTTCTTTTCATGAACCTCTTCTTTGTCAACATATTTTGCTCCAAGCCTTTCATCAAATATGACATCTCTACTCAACATCTTCTTCTTGTTCTTCGGATCCCATAGCCTATAGCCCTTCACGCCCTTCTCGAAACTGAGAAAAATGTACTCGAGTGACTTTGCTTCAGCTTGTTTCGTTCATCACTAGGAATATGAACGTACGCCTTGCATCTGAAAACCTTTAGAGTAGAATAGTCGATGTCCTTACCTTACTAAACTTCTTCAGCACATCTAGAATGAGCAGCTTTGATGGTGATATATTAAGCAAGAAGACAACATGGTTAACAGACTCAGCCCAAAAAGATTCAGCCAACCCCGCATGAAGTCTCATGCATCTCTCTCTCTCCCCCCCCCATGAGAGTCCGGTTCATCCTTTCCGTTGCGTCAGTGATGAGTAATACCTTGTTGCTTGCAAAACTCCATGAATCTCCCATCACGATATTGACCTCCGTTGTCACTACACAAGTACTTGATCTTGCGCCCTGTTTGATTCTCTACTTCAGCCTTCCATTCTTTGAACTTCGCAAAGACTTCTGATTTCTCTCGCATGATCTCACAAGAAGTAAACCTAGATCTTTCGTGAATAATCATCCACGAAAGTGATAAAATAGTGAGCACCTCCATGTGATCTTATTGGTGCTGGCCCCCACACATCAGAATGAATGTAGTCGAGAATCCCCTTTGTATGATTCTCCTTGTTCATGAGATTGAATGATACTTTGCATTGCTTTCCAAGCACACAGTACTTGTAGAAATCTAGGTTGCAAGACTTCAAGCCCTTTAAAAGATTTCGCTTGTGCAGTTCCTCCATACCTCGCTCACTTATATGGCCAAGACGATGGTGCCATAGATGAGCCGAGTCATTCTTCGAGATCTCCGGTGTGGATATAGCAGCTCCACATGAGATGGTATCTCTCATGAGCCTGTACAGGTTGTTGGAAAGCTTCTTTCCTCGCATAATCACTAGCGAGCCCTTGCAAATCTTGATCTTGCCTCCACTTGAAGAGTAAGTGAGGCCGCTTGCGTCAAGAGTGCCTAAAGAGATGAGATTCTTCTGAGAGCAGGAACATGTCGCATGTTGCCGAAAGTACGAATAATGTCGTCATACATCTTTACTTTCACCGTGCCAAAACCAATGACCTTGCACATAGCATTGTTCACCATGAGGACTTCACCTCCATCCTTCTTCTCGTATGTATCAAACCAATTCCTATTTGCACACATATGGAAGGTACAACCGGAATCAAGAATCCATGAATCTAAAATCGGTTTACCTAATGAAACCAAAAAAAAGTTCTGCTTTGTTCTCCATTGTAACTCAAGTCGTAGAAGAGTTCTCGAGCTTCTTTTCTTCCTTCTGATTGTCTTTGAACTTTCGGCAATTTTTCTTGATGTGACCCTTCTTGTGGTAGTAGTAGCACTCCACATCTTTACGACTCCAAAATTTTGATCTTCCGCAGTTGTTGGACTTGCCAACTCTCTCCTTGGATCGACCTCGATGATCATTCAATCCCCTGACGAGTAAGCCTTCACTCTTCATGTCATCACCCGAGCTTTTGTTCATCTTGACATGAGAATGATGTCTTGGATAACCTCCTCGATCTGAAAAGTCTCCTTGCCGAACATGAGTGTGGTCCGAAAATACTTGAAGGACGATGGTAAGGACCATAACAAAAGCAAAGCTTTATCCTTCTCCTTGTACTTGACCTCCACTCGCAACAAATCATTAATGCAACGGTTGAATATATTGAGATGTACATCTCCATAATATCATCTCCTTCTTCCATATGAAATCTTACCCATGTAAAGCTTCTCTAGTTTCTCCATGTGCCCTTGGCAGTTGTCTCTTCCATGACATTATAAGTCGCCTCATCAGATAAGTGTAGCTCAATGGAGCTCATCGCCTTGAGATCCGCCTTGTTCCAAGCCTCTGTGGACATTGCCTCTGACTTGTGCTCAACACCCAACAAGCATGTGTGTAGATCTTGTTGTATCAAGATATTCTTCATCTTTCGTTGCCATAATGTGAAGTTGCTCCGCCTATCGAATAGCTTTAACTCAACTTTCACACTGCCGATTGTTGACTTCTCTCCAGCCATGTAGAACACCACAACCTGGCTCTGATACCACTTGTTGGCGGATGGAATAACACCACTTCAAGATCTTGTTGTTGATGGTAAGAGAACACAATCACACAAAAATAATACAATCACAAAGATGAACATAATGATTTATGTGAAAAATACAAAAGGGAAAAACCACGGGTTGAGCTTGAGGCTCGGAGAGGGCTTCATTATGATGGAATCAGTAAAAGGTTCAAGGTGCTTGGCACACCCGACTATGCCAACTTCTATCACATACAACTTAAACACACTCTCCAACTCAACCTAGAGTCCTCTTCTACACTCTCTATACTTTCAAGAGAAACAAGAGACACTCCCCTTCAAGTTTTGGATGCTTGGATACTTCTCTAACCTTGGATACCTCTCCACAACAAGGAGCATACCTATTTATAGGCCTTGATGAACCCTCTAGGTCCACCGCTTCGTCTTCCCACATCCATGAATGCTAAGGAGCACTTGAGAATCCACCAATTCAGTCAAAGAGTCACAAAACTCTTTGAATTCCACATGCACTAATATGCACTAGATAGGATACTTCGAACGATGATAACTCTATCAATACTGCTTCATTTTGAGTGATTCAAATCCTAGAGTAAACCTTCCATGTAACCCTACAACTTCTCTGTTGAAGTCCAAGTCAAATGATAACTGCACCATACTCGAAAAGTCCTTGCAAAATTGAATATGATGCAGAAAACTGCAGCATTAATTAAGTTGGAAATCGGGCCAACTCCAATAATCTGTTATTATTCTCAACTGCTTGTTGAGTTATAAGGTGGCTCTGAACGAGAAAGAGGACATAATCGCATAATAGATTCTGAGACTCAAAGAAGTTCACCATGGTCTATCCATGATGATGAGTAAAGTCGCCACGTGGCGGGGCATTCAGTCAGGAGTTAAGTCGGCTTCGGATGGCTGTATGACTTCAGACTCTGTGGTGAGAGATGTTTTCTGAAGTTAGTGTGACTTCGGAGCTGTGAGTGAGGGACTGCCGTCGGATTTAGGAGTGGTTAAGATTTCAGAATGAGGATCCTGAGAGTTTCCTTATGTTCCTGCCTCTGGACACGGGTCATGATACTGATAGGGATCAAATTTTGATCACTACACATACTAATTTGATCGGAGCGAAACAAGCACTTGAAAGATGTGTGTTTATGAAATCAATGTAATTGTATATGTGCTAATGTCCCCTCGATACTTACGTTATAGCATTGGCTCAACGGGTCGAATCCACAGGGATGGGAAGCGATAGAAGCATTAACAGTTTATGTTCACGCCAGTTGTTAACAATTCCTTCTTTGTTAAAGAATGAGAAAAAAAAAGAAAAGGAAAAAAAATCTGAAAGTGATAGGTGAAGAAGGCGTTGAAAGCGATGTGAAAATAAAAGAGAAGTGGTTTGGAAAATAAAATAGAAAAGAAGATGAAGCTTATGGTAAAGAAAATGAAAACAAAGCTGAACAAAGAAGATGGTGAAAACAACGATGAAAAGATAAAAGAAGTGTTTTGAAATCGATTTTTAAATCAAAGTAAAAAGAAAGGAGAATACTATGAAAGAAATCTCATGGTTTCTAACTACTAATTACTCTACTAACATGCTAACCTCTTAGTGATAGTTGCCTCACATGAATCCTTGGCCATCACTAGTCCTTGACTTCAAGAGACGATATAAAGCATGACAAATAAGATGGTTCTTCACATTCAAACTTACATCAAGAGCAAGCTAATACAACATTAGATCATCAAAACTAGTAGGAGCAAGCATGAAATAAGAGAGAGTTAGCATGGTTAGCAAGTTTGCAAGTTAGATTTAAACCCATCATCATGAACCATCAATGGCTCTTGCAAGAGTATGGCCTTGTAGAGACTATTAGATTCATATGGATTATCAAGTAAGTGGTTAGCTAGTTAGTTTTTAGTAGTTAGTCACCATGAGAGAAAATCTAGCTAAGCATCATGTAGAAGATGGAGAAGCTTACAATGGAGAAGAAAGGAGACACATTTACATAGATTATCACCATCTATTACATCAATATCTCTCTATCTCTCTCTGAATCAACTCAGCCCTAATACATGATCTATAAAAAAAATACAAAATAAAAGAGAGAAAACCTAGCCTATTTTCAATCGGCTTGCGTTTCGGGTCCCTGCAGGAGTATTTATAGGCGAAGGAGGTTCCAGAAGACGAGACAAGGCTACGCGTCGAAAATTGACGCGTGGGCCCACCATAGGGTCGCGGAAAAGCGGCCAAAGCCACGTTTTCATGGCAATACCAGGGATCTGGATCCCTGGTTTTGGTGCGTGGGTTCGTTATGCTTCGGGGACCATCCAGATGTGCTTAGATTCGGTTATTTCTGTCCAGATTCTCATCTAAGGTGCAGAAGGGTCTAGGTTCAATGTATTTTCTAGAAGCTCCCTTACTTGGCCTCCAAGAAATGCGGATTTAATTATCCAAAAATGAGTTTAATTAAGTTCTTATTACCCTTTGCCCCTAGACTCTTGATTTATTTGCAAAGTAGACCAAAACACAATTAGAAATGGAATATTATTAATAAATCGGTAGAAAAATGCGATATAATAATACAGAACTGTAGATTAATCACACTCCCACACTTATCTTTTACTCATTCCGAGCAAAATAAGAAAAAAAAACTATACCACAAATGTTATTAAACCACTTTCACAGGTGACGCGATTGCACTGAGCGCGTGCAACAAGCCGTTAAACCTCTAGTTAGCTAAGTATCATGTAGAAGATGGATAAGAATATAATGGAGAAGAAAGGAGACACCTTTACATAGATTGTCACCATCTATTACATCAATCTCTCTCTACCTCTCTCTGAATCAACTCAGTCCTAATACATGATCTATAAAAGAAAAGAAAATACAAAATAAAAGAGAAAGAAAATCCTAATCTACCACAAAAAGAGAGAAAACCTAGCCTAATTCTAAATCTGCTTGCTTTTCGGGTCCCTCCAGGGCTATTTATAGGCGAAAGGAGCTTCCAGAAGACGAGACGAGATCACGCGTCGAAAATCGACGCATGGGCCCACCATAGGGCCGCGAAACGCGGCCATAGCCACGTTTTCGCGGCAATACCAGGGCTAGGTCCCTGGTTTTCGTGTGTATATTTGCCTCGCTTCGAGGACCTTCTAGATATGCTCAAATTCGGGTATTTTCGTTCGAATATTCGTCTGACACCCGCAAGGCTCTAGGTTCAATGCATCTTCTAGAAACTCCCTTGCTTGGCCTCCAAGAAATGCGGATTTAATTACCCAAAAATGGGTTTAATTAAGCTCTTATTACCCTTTTGCCCTCCTTATCTTGATTATCTGCAAGAGAGACCAAAACACGGTTTAGACCGATATTTTATTCATAAATCAGTAAGAAAATATGATATAATAATGCAGAACTGTAGACTAATCACACCCCCACACTTACCTTTTGCTCGTCCCGACCAAAACAAGAAAAGAAAAATTATACTACAAATGTTATTACATCACTTTCGCAGATGACGTGATTGCACTGAGCGTGACCTCTAGGTTACCCCTAGAGGAGGAGTTTTGTCTCCTGAGGATTTTCAGCGGATTGCACCCACAAATCCATAAGGAAAGAAGACAAATGTTAGTGTTTTAAAAACGCATTTTAAAAGGGAGACAAGTTCTTGAAATATTTTTGCAAAAATATAAGCGATCTAAGATCATAAGTCCACCAAAAATTATTTTTCCTTACACTTAGTCTATAAGCAAGATCATGTCTTCAATTTAAGTAAGAATTCAAAATTGGGTTGAATATTTTATCTTTCATAAAACCTAAATAATATGCATTTGTGATAGTGAAAATTTCTGGGATTTCAACTCTAACCATCAAGCCATTTATTTATATATATATTTTTCTTTTCATTTTTTCCCTTAGTTTTCTTAGGCTTCTAGTTCACCCGGGTAGTGAGCCTTTAACCGATGACTCCCAGACTGGACGGTCTTAGGGCACCAGATGAGAAAATATTCCTCGGGTTTAAGGACTCGAGTAAACAAGCCCACAAAACTAAGAGGGATTATTTGTTCCTTATTAGCACCTTTAGGCGTGAATAATCATGCTTCTTGAGGCATTGTTATCCAACTTAATAAGTGATTTTTTTCTTCATATATATTATATATTGTTGGCCCAAAGGCCTTCCACTCTAGTTTTGATGATGATTAACTCATGTAGTTATGTGTACTAATAATCTTGCAATGTTTAAGTTTCAGATATTTAACAAGATATTAGTTGGTGAAAGCTTCCACACATCTTTCACATGTTGATTCAAGAGCCCGCGCATCAAAGATCATACATTGCACTTGCTCGGTGAATCAAGAGTTTTTGGATCGAGCCGACTTGGAGATTGCGCTCTAGCTTGGAGATTGCGCTCTACAAGAAGACTTAGGTATCCATAGTTTTAGTTTGGGTTTAGATCCTAATTGTAAAGATTAGAATAGTATGATAAGCTCAAGTTCACAACACACACCTTTCATGTTTTGATTTTCGGTTTTAGGTTTAACCGATCTTGGTTTTCATGAATAGATTTTTTATCAAAACGAGTTTACATGGTTTATGTATATTAGATTTGTTCTATATACGTGCATGCTTCAATTGTTTAGACAAACTTTGTTTGATAATCTATTCCATGTGTTTTATGTTTTGGTATTTACAACAAAACATATTTTTGGACTTAAGACAAAAATCATGATATATATATGTTTCTTGTATATTGAATTTCTATTCATATACAATATGCTTCAAAGTGTTTAAATATCATATTTTTGTTGAGTGTAATTTGCAATTAGTTTTTAATTTCCGCATTTAGTTCACTAGATTAGCATTGTCACCTATTCACCCCCCCTCTAGGTGACTTTTCAATTGGTATCATGGATGAGTTTTAGACAATGTGTATTTTGCTTTTGAATTGAACTTCTCTATCTTGGTCTCATTTATTTCCCAAAGATTTTCTTTGAGTTGCTGGTTTCAAATCCTTTGGTTTTCTCCACACTTGAGCTATAATCTACTATCTATATCTATAGGATATTTGTGTGGGAGAAGAAGAAGTTGTTTGTGGTTGTTGTTGTGACCACCAAGTTGTGACCCAATCTTTTCTTAGCTTTGTGCTTTGGGTTGTATCCCTCTAGTTGAGAGGTGATCCTTGTATAGGTTGGTGATTGGGAGTTTATTGTATTGGTTTGGAATTTGCCTCAAGAAGGAGGTTGTGATTGTTGGCTTGGATTTGTGCCTCAAGGAGGAGGTTGTAAAGAGAGGAGTTGGGTACTCTTTGTAAAGGGTCCTAGGTGGACGAGCTAGTGGAATCCTTCGTGTGTCGAAGGCGGGGATGTAGAGCTGGGTGCTCGAACCTCGATAACATATCCTTGTGTTTGCGCTTGATCCATTGGCTCTCTCTCTACTCTCTCTTTACTTTGTGCCTTGCATTTCTTTACATTGCTCATTCATATTGCTTGGCTTGGTTGTGTGTGCATCACTTGTTGATAGCACTTGAGTGTAATTTGCAATTAGTTTTTAATTTCCGCATTTAGTTCACTAGATTAGCATTGTCACCTATTTACCCCCCCTCTAGGTGACTTTTCAATTGGTATCAGAGCTAGCGCTCCTGATATTTAGGTTTAACCACCTAGGAGTGAGATCTTGGCTTGCTAATCTTCATTTGCATCTCATTTGCACTCATATTAGTTTGCTCTCATGGCTAGCCCTCCTATGTTTGACCATACTAGACTTGACTCTTGGAAAGTTAACATGACTAGATATTTAAAAACACTAGGTCATCTAGTTTATCAAGCCATCACCATAGAAGCCCTCCCAAATACTAGTAAGCATAAGAAGGCCAATGCACTTGCACTTCAAACACTTAGAGCATCTTTTGATAATAATCTCTTACTTGTTTTTGATAGTTTTAACTCGGCTTTTGCAGTTTGGAGCGTATTGACATCTCCGAGCTCCCAAGGATCATCAACAATATGAGGAGATCTAGGAGAGATGTATCCGAAGAGCCTTGTTTCATGGCATATGGGAATGACTCCCATGAGGTACAATCGGACTCTCAAATACATGATAGCTCTAGATCTTATTGCCATGGATGTTTTGAGGTTCAAAATTTAAATGTTGAACTTGCTTCTAAGCTTGAAAAATTCTTGGAAAAACATAACTCTTTGAAAGAAAAACATTTTGATTTACAAAAAGAAATGAAGGATTTATGCTCTACTTTTGAAACAGTTTTGCAAGAGAAAGAAGAGATTACTGGTGAATGTGACTCACTAAGATCTCAACTAGACATTGCTTTAAAAGAAATTGAAGTTTTAAAAGGCAAAAATGATTGTGATGATATTTTGGAGCACAATGAGATTTTATCCTCAAGATTGGATTGTGTTTTCAAAGAAAACCTTACTTTGAAAAATAAAATTGATTCTATTACTAAAGAATTGAATTTGGTTTTGATTAAAATAAATCTTTGCAAAATGATATTGATATTCATGTTTGCCATGCTAGTGTAGCTTCTACTTCTTGCACACCTATTGCATGCTCCACTTTGTCTTCTAGCATAGAAAATGATATAAATAATTTGAAGAAAAGTGTTGATTGTTTGGGCTCCACTTTGAGCCATTGTGCCATGAATCACACACGATTGGAAACCTTGGTTCGCAAGAAACAAGTTCCAACCTTGCATGCACACCCATCTAGGCATACACATGCTTTTCATGATCACAACCATCATATGTATGCTCATGTGTACACATGTACACATTGTGGTCGAAAAGGCCACATTGCTAGATTTTGTTATGATCGCATTTATCATGAAAATTTAGCAACTAATTATGTTTGGGTTAGAAAAGATACTAACCCCCGTGGACCCACAAAGAAATGGGTACCAAGATCCACCTCTTTGGCTTTTGATGTAGGTGGGAGCTCTCGCATCACGTGAGAGTGGAGGTACCTTGAGGTGGATGCGTTCCGAGCTTGAATGAAAACTATTTGGATGCTTCACTCTCAAGGAGATTAGGTGGATATGACCACCATGTTTTGGAGAACTAGAGATGCACCGTCATTGGTTTTGGTATCATTCTCTAACTCCCATTTATTATTTACATGCTTCTTAGATCATTCATTTATAGCATGTTGTGTTTTGATGTTCATTATGATTATGCCTTATTCATTAGACTTGAGATATACATGTTTAGTTACTTGAGCACCCATGTTTCATATGGATCTATATTTAGTGTTCACTTCTTGTTTAAGCTAACATGTATGCCCTAGATCTAATGCACATGCATATGCATAATGATCATATGATGTTCATGATTCCATGATTTTTGTTTAGATGATTATATGGATGTTTGTGATATATCTTGTGTGCATTTCATCATTGCACTTTATTCATTCTTTGTTCGATCAATTCTCATACAACAAGGTTGCATTGCGCACCTCTAACCCATTCAAGGGGAATCAGGAGGAAGGAGTTCAGAACCCTTCACGGGGTATACGACTCTTAGTCTTGTTTTGAGAGATCGTTGCATCATACATCCATCTTAGTTTTAAAAAGTCATTAATACTTCATATTTTTGATTAATATGATCATATTAATTTTTGACCCGTTTTATGCCTCATGATTTGATTACTTGCTTGAATGTTAGTTTTTCATTAAGACTAAGATTTATACTTGTACAACTAGTGAGCTACAAATAGACCTTTATATATTTGTGCTTAAACGCTCATTTGTAGTCATTTGATGTACTAGTATAGTCTAGTTTTGATGATTCATGCATTTGACTTGTATTCCTCATTTTTAATGTGCTTCTATGATCTTGTGGTTGACTTCATGTATATGTCTATCTTGTCCAAATTATTGTTCATACATATACATCCTTGAGCCACGTGCCTTCATGCATATACTTTTGTGGACTCTTCATGTTTGGGATATGTATGTATACTTTAGTTTGTACATGACATACATATGCCTTGATGTTTAGATCATTGATGAATTTCATGTAATTTCCCATTTATGATGAGAATCTTGTTTTTAAGATGATTTTTCAATTAGTATCATGAATTTCAAATTAGTGATTTCGCATCCTAGATGAACTTTCATGGATTTCATGATTCACTTATGTTTCATATCTTGATGATTATTTTTTTTAAAAAAAAAAAAGGACAATCAAGCTCACAACATTTTCATGTTGATATGATTCTCACAACACTTGTACACTCACTCTATCTATGTTTTCTCATGACTTAGTTTTCATGAGTACAAGTTATGCTATATGGATTTTGAGTGTTTTTGTGCCATGTGGTTTACATGTGTCTTCATGAAAATTTTTTGGATCTCATACTAGTTGATTCATATAACTAGTTATGATATTCTTCCTTGGTAGAGATTTTCAAACATACTACATTTTCAAACCTATTTTTTGAAAACCGCTACCATCAAGGTGGTTGGATGGGAGATCATGTTCATGTATGCTTTATAATGAAAATCATTTTTAAACTTGCACATGATTGGGTGGTAGTGAATATGAGATATACACTTGATCTTATTGTTGTTTCAATTGGTATCATTGAATTCTTTCAATTGGTATCTAATCTTGACATCCTTTTATATACTCATATATGTTTTGTTTTATATATATGTATGCATACACTTCATATGGCATCAATTTACAATTGGTATCTATTTCTTACATACATATATAGATGATTCAAGATATATGCACAAATTTTGCTTATGATAAGCTTGATTTTTTAATGACCATCATTTTCAATTGATTTAATTTTCAATTGGTTTCTTTATACAAGCATTATCATTATCTTGCTTATGCTAAGCTTGAGCTTTAACATTATTTCAATTGACTTAGTCTTCAATTGGTATATTATTTCTAGCTTAAGCATATGTTTAGTTGGTATTTCATAAAGGGGGAGAAAACTAGTATTTTATCTTTTAAATTGGTATTTTATCTTTCAATTGATATCTTTTTTGGTATTCCACTCCCTTGCTTTATGATAAGAAAATATAGATTTCAATTGGCAAAGAAATAATTTCAATTGGTATCTTGTGTTTTAAAGAACAATAGTTTCATTTGGTATCAAGATTTGTTTTTAAGGAAATTCAAAATTAGTATTGTTTAATTCCAAAATTGGTATCTAGTTTGTTTGTTTACAATTGGTAGGTTATTTGTTTACTTACTAATTGATATCAAGATTTTCATTTTTTTGTGTTTTCAATTGGTATATGTTCTCGTTTTGATTTCAATTGATTTGTTGTTTTTCAATTGGTATCAATATACACTTCATTGCCACATTTTTTTGGTATCATATTTGATTTAATCCTTTATTAGTTCTTTGCTTTGAACAAAAAGGGGGAGAAAAATTTATTGTTTTTGCTTTTATTTTTAACCCTTTTTGATGATTGACAAAAAGGGGGAGAAGAATTTGAGTTTTATATGCATATTTGTGTTTGCATATAATTTACATTTGATGAAAAGAAGCCTTGTTTATATGCATGTCTATGCATGTTTTATGTGCATGTTTTATGTTTCATTTTTATTGATATCAAGAGTATGTTTTGGTAATTTAGTTGTTTTGTTTAACATTTTTATTGATATCAAGAGTATGTTTTGGTAATTTAGTTGTTTTGTTTTATGTCAAGAACCCAGTTTATATGCTCTTATTGTTTGTTTATTCCTATGCATGAGTTAAGGGGGAGCTTCTTTGAAGCTTTACTTTAATCCATGCATATATAACTCCATGAGTTTTGTCATCATCAAAAAGGGGAGATTGTTGGCCCAAAGGCCTTCCACTCTAGTTTTGATGATGATTAACTCATGTAGTTATGTGTACTAATAATCTTGCAATGTTTAAGTTTCAGATATTTAACAAGATATTAGTTGGTGAAAGCTTCCACACATCTTTCACATGTTGATTCAAGAGCCCGCGCATCAAAGATCATACATTGCACTTGCTCGGTGAATCAAGAGTTTTTGGATCGAGCCGACTTGGAGATTGCGCTCTAGCTTGGAGATTGCGCTCTACAAGAAGACTTAGGTATCCATAGTTTTAGTTTGGGTTTAGATCCTAATTGTAAAGATTAGAATAGTATGATAAGCTCAAGTTCACAACACACACCTTTCATGTTTTGATTTTCGGTTTTAGGTTTAACCGATCTTGGTTTTCATGAATAGATTTTTTATCAAAACAAGTTTACATGGTTTATGTATATTAGATTTGTTCTATATACATGCATGCTTCAATTGTTTAGACAAACTTTGTTTGATAATCTATTCCATGTGTTTTATGTTTTGGTATTTACAACAAAACATATTTTTGGACTTAAGACAAAAATCATGATATATATATGTTTCTTGTATATTGAATTTCTATTCATATACAATATGCTTCAAAGTGTTTAAATATCATATTTTTGGCAATGTGTATTTTCTATTCAAAATACAAGGTTTTAGAAAATACGTTTTTCGATTTTTGGCAAAATTTCTATGACACAAAAATAGTCAAATATGGTTGAAATTTGTGTTAGGATTTTTAACACAAGTTTGTATTTCAATATAAAATGATAAAACTATTTTTGTGGAATTTTAGAGATTTTGTGGGATTTATTGGAATAATTTTTACCTCAGTTTTCTGACCTATTTGCTGCCTGCCAGGCTAGTTCGGTCGACCGTATCGGTCGACCGCATGTAGCCGGTCGACCGTCACGGTCGACCGACGACGTGCACAAACCTGTGCACGTTCTGGCACAGTCAGCGGTCGACCGGGACGGTCGACCGGAGCAGAATAATCTGCTCTCGGGATTTTTTCGGTCGACCGGGCCGGTCGACCGTTAGTTGCCAACGGTCAAAAATTGACCGTTGGACGGTCGACCGGGCCGGTCGACCGGAAGGCTATTTCTGGCAAATTTCTGTCAACGGCTATTTTCTGATAATTGCCTATAAATACCCCATTTGCAAGAGTTTTTTCTCCAAGAATTTTTGTGCGAATTTTTCCATTCTCTCAGGTGTTTTTACAGCAATCAAAATAGGTTTTTGGATTCAAATTGAACAATCTTTTTGGTTTTTTTTATTAGGGTTTGAAAAATCAAAGAAAAGGGTTTTGGGAAAAGCTTTTGAATTGAACTTCTCTATCTTGGTCTCATTTATTTCCCAAAGATTTTCTTTGAGTTGCTGGTTTCAAATCCTTTGGTTTTCTCCACACTTGAGCTATAATCTACTATCTATATCTATAGGATATTTGTGTGGGAGAAGAAGAAGTTGTTTGTGGTTGTTGTTGTGACCACCAAGTTGTAACCCAATCTTTTCTTAGCTTTGTGCTTTGGGTTGTATCCCTCTAGTTGAGAGGTGATCCTTGTATAGGTTGGTGATTGGGAGTTTGTTGTATTGGTTTGGAATTTGCCTCAAGAAGGAGGTTGTGATTGTTGGCTTGGATTTGTGCCTCAAGGAGAAGGTTGTAAAGAGAGGAGTTGGGTACTCTTTGTAAAGGGTCCTAGGTGGACGAGCTAGTGGAAATCCTTCGTGTGTCGAAGGCGGGGATGTAGAGCTGGGTGCTTGAACCTCGATAACATATCCTTGTGTTTGCGCTTGATCCATTGGCTCTCTCTCTACTCTCTCTTTACTTTGTGCCTTGCATTTCTTTACATTGATCATTCATATTGCTTGGCTTGGTTGTGTGTGCATCACTTGTTGATAGCACTTGAGTGTAATTTGCAATTAGTTTTTAATTTCCGCATTTAGTTCACTAGATTAGCATTGTCACCTATTCACCCCCCCTCTAGGTGACTTTTCATATATATTTATTTATTTATTTATTTTTCCTTTATGGCATTTTAGGTCTTTGTTTCTATCCCAAAATTGTGTTTGTGTGAAGTGCAAACTATCTAAGGCAAAAAATTCAAGATAAAATTATCTCCCCATTATTTTATACTTAACCTATAATTTTAAATAAGATCTATTATTTTGACTAGGTTTAAAATGCCATAATTTAAGGCTTCCATAGTTTGTAAGATCATCTTTAATTTTCCTAAAATAGATCAAACCTTTGTCTCTTATTTCAAAAAGTTTTTAAAAGAAAAGAAAAATCCTATACAAAGGAAAATTCTAAGAATATCCTAAAAGAAGTGAGAAAATCTAAAAAAACTCTACGTTAGTAGACCCTCCCTTACACTTATCTCATGCATTGTCCTAAATGCATCATGACGTATGTATGCATGAAACAAATATAGAGGAAAGGAAAAATCACCTCTAGGTGGTGGTTCCGGTGGCGGTCTGATTGGTCCACGAAATGTGGCCCAATCCAATTTGCGTGGAGTTCAGAGAAACCCACCAGAGACCTTTATAATACAACCCACTATAATGATGTATACATGAATGATTTTTATTAAGAATTTTATCCCATCTAATTTTCAAATTTTCAAAATAACTTCAGAGTCAATTTTATCAACATCCTTGTTCTAAAATGGAGTGTGAAAAGATGGAATGATTGATTTGGACTCAGGAAGTGCAGGAACTAATACTGACTCAGAAATTTGACTTAAGTCATGTAAAGGTTCAGGAGTCAAAATTAGTTTAGGAATCGGGTCCAAATTAAAAAGTTGAAACTCAAGTCCATATTTATTTTCCCACAATGGAATGTGACTTTCTAAGATTGGTGATTCAAGTTCAAGAATGACAGGTATGAGAATCAAAATTGACTCTAAAATGTAGCTCAAATTGGGTAGCAAAATGGGAGTCAATATTGATTCAGGAATTTGAACTGGATCACAAATTTGAGGATCGAAATCACATTCTTATCTAAGTTCAATTTCTTTGAAAGGAAAACTTGCCAATTTATCAATGAGACATTAAAAAGAATGAAATTGGTCAAGTTCAATTTGTTGATCATAAAAGGTTGGTGATTCAATTTCACGATAGATTGGCACAGGATCCAATGTTGACTCAGGAAAAAGCCTGAAATTAGGTAAAACACCTTAGTCATTATTGAATCAGGAAGTGAAATTGAATTACTAAGTTTAGGTTCAGGATCATATTCGTGCTCTAATTCAATTTCAGGAAAAGGATAACTTGCCAAAATGTCAATGAGATTTCAACATTTGAAGTTTGGTCAAGTTCAGATGGGTGTGCTGAAATTGAATCTTGGTTTCTAAAATAACATGAATCCTGGTCTAAATTGATAGAGTTAGAGATATCTGAATTGGTCAAAGGTTGATAAGAGTGAGTTTCTTCAATCCTATGAATGTTGACCAATTGACTCAGTTGTGCTTTTAACCTATCAATAGACTGGGTAAAAGATTTTTGAAATTGTTGTGAGGTCTCATACAAGATTTCTATACTCTTTTCTACCTCAAATTTTTCTTCAACTGGTTGTTCTAGAAAGGGAGTGTAGGAATTTTGGTTTTGAAAAAATTGTGACGATTATGAGTCTAACAAGTTGTGAGATTGTCGCTCGGACTCACGGAGTTCCTCAGTCAATCCCAAGATGGATGTTTGATCATTATGAAGAGGTGAGACTGAGTAAGACTCTTGAAAATATTGTGGAATTGGGGAGGCCAATATTTTCTAAAATTGTCGCTCGGCCTCTTGCAGGTTGGCATCTATACTCTTTTCTAACTCAGATTTTTCTTCACATGATGGTTCTAGAAAAGGAGTATAGGAAGAAAATTGGTAAATGGATATTGTGAAAATTATAAAAATTGTGGACAAGGTGGTTGAAAATTTGACTCGGGGGAGGTGAATCCCCATTGACTCCGTGAAGAGTTGAAATTATTTTTGAAAGGTTGGTCATCAGATAAGCGATATGGGTTATATTGAGTCGAATGCATCCAATCCAGATTATTTGGTTGGGTCATGTTTTTCAAAGCTGGGTTGGATCTATTCAACAATGAGGTTGATGTGAAGTATGGATTCATATTAGAATTGAAAAATTTATTGTTGTTGAATTCCATTTCATAAACAAACACAAACAAGAAAGAAAAAACAAACCACAAACAAAAAGAAACAAAAAATCAAAATCAAGCCTATATTAAGGTTAACCTAGACCTAGACGACTCCTAAATGGGCGATCACCCGGGGGAGGTTGTTGTATGAATCCGACTACAAGCTAATCGGTCAGGTAGGGGCAAAATATGGTGGGAGGTATCCGTGTATAAGTAATGGGCCTTAATTACGCCAAACCACGGTATTTTTGAGGCTTAACCTCTTAATTACCAACCTAAGATAACAATTTCACATGAGTAAGAGTCAAAACAAGTTCCACCCTCGGTCAATCTCTTAATGAGTCTAAGATGTCCCTAGGGACCAACGTCTATAAATTTTTATTAGGGCTTGGGTTATGTGAGTGGGGAGGTAATTTTTGGGCTAAGGAAGGGTGATGAACTCCCCACTTTATCTTGTATTGGGTTTTTACCCTTAATTTCGATTCGTGCAAGTGTGCAATATAGACAAGAATATAAAACAAAGCAAATAAATCACCCACATGTTTGTCCTATGCTATATGCAATGCCATATGTAAACCTCAGTCCAGATCACAACAACAGAACAAAATATAGTATATTGGAATTGAATTGACACGTGCCTAAATGCAAATGTCTAAACCATTTTAAAAGCGTCCAAAATATCGTATTTTAGTTCTTTAGTTTATTGCAGTGTTCAGGCAATCAAAGCAGGAAAGTAATAGTACAGTCAACTAGCTATTACAGTGAACACAACCCAGCACAACAAGATACACAATTATCACAAAATTGCCACGTATCCGCAACAAAAATGGCGTTTTCGCGGCTTTTCTTTAGAAGCTGGGTCCCTGCTTTCTAGAGCAGGGAGATGCAAAGTTAGAGTTTGTTCTACAATGTTAAGCTCCTGTAAAGATTGTCCTGCACACCAAAACAGAGAAGAAATTGTTAACAGAAACGTGAAATCAAAACCATTCTCATCTCCGGCAACAGCGCCAAAAATTTGATCGGGTTGGAACAGCACTCGAAAATATGTGTTTATAAAATTAATGTAATTGTATTATGTGCTAATGTTCCCTCGATACTTCCATTATTGCATTGGCTCAATGGGTCAAATTCACAGGGACGGGAGGCGATAGAAACATTAACAGTTTATGTTCACGTCGGTTGTTAACAATTCCTTTTTTGTTAAAGAATGAGAAAAAGAAAAGAAAAGAAAAGAAGTCTGAAAGTGATAGGTAAAGAAGGCGATGAAAACGATGTGAAAATAAAAGAGAAGTGGTTTGGAAAACAAAATAGAAAAGAAGATGAAGCCTTGTGGTAAAGAAAATGAAAACAAAGGTGAACAAAGAAGATGGTGAAAACAACGATGAAAAGATAAAAGAAGTGTTTTGATATCAATTTTTAAATCAAAGTAAAAAGAAAGGAGAATACTATGAAAGAAATCTCATGATTTCTAACTACTAATTATTCTACTAACATGCTAACCTCTTAGTGATAGTTGCCTCACATGGATCCTTGGCCATTACTAGTCCTTGGCTTCAAGAGACGATACAAAGCGTGACAAATAAGATCGCTCTTCACATTCAAAATTGCATCAAGAGCAAGTTAATACAAATATTAGATCATCAAAACTAGTAGGAGCAAGCATGAAATAAGAGAGAGTTAGCTTGGTTAGCAAGTTAGCAAGTTAGATGTTAGAACCCATCATCAAGAGCCATCAATGGTTCTTACAAGAGTAAGGCCTTGTAGAGCTATTGATTCATATGAATTATCAAGTAAGTAGTTAGCTAGTTAGTAGTTAGTAGTTAGTCACCATGAGAGAAAATCTAGCTAAGCATCATGTAGAAGATAGAGAAGATTACATTGAAAAAGAAAGGAGAGACCTTTACATACATTGTCACCATATATTACATCAATCTCTCTATCTCTCTCTGAATCAACTCAACCCTAATATATGATCTATAAAAGAAAAGAAAATACAAAGTAAAAGAGAGAAAATCCTAATCTACAACAAAAGAGAAAAAACCTAGCCTATTTTCAATCGGCTTGCGTTTCGGGTCCCTGCAGAGTATTTATAGGCGAAGCAGGTTTTAGACGACGAGACGAGGCCATACGTCGAAAATCGAAGCGTGGGCCCACCATAGGGCCGCCGAAACACGGCCAAAGCCGCGTTTTCGCGGCAATACCAGGGATCTGGATCCCTGGTTTTGGTGCGTGTGTTCGTTATGCTTCGGGGACTATCTAGATGTGCTCAGATTTGGTTATTTATGTCCAGATTCTCGCTGACGTGCGCAAGGGTCTAGCTTCAATATATCTTCTACAAGCTCCCTTACTTAGCCTCCAAGAAATGCGGATTTAATTACCCAAAAATGGGTTTAATTAAGTTCTTATTACCCTTTTGCCCCTAGACTCTTGATTTATCTGCAAAATAGACAAAAACTCAATTAGAAATGATATATTATTTATAACTCGGTAGGAAAATGCGATATAATAATGCAGAACTGTAGACTAATCAAAATTCAATCACTGAAGATTTTCCTTCAAACCCATTCCAGTGATCATTGTCAAGTAGTAGTTAACCAGAACCCATTCAAGTTCAATCACAGATGCTGTGTTGGATTGTTGGGTAGATGAGGATGAGATTTAAAGGAAAAGTGTGTAGTTAGTGCCTGCGAAAGTGGAGCATATCTACTGACTTTGCGCGTTAGTTACATAAGAATAATGTGAGCTATCTATTGGTGAATTGAAGTCCAGCTCACACAAGAATTTCTTCAGTTTAGGATTGATTTCATGATATCTTTGTGAGATCGTGATTTTGTAAATCTGCTATTTTACCTACCAAAACACATTTTCCATATTTTGAATATTAAAACATCAATCACGATATTTCATGATATTCATGGTTATCCAAACGAAGAAACAAATTAAAATAAAACTTACACAAGTAGCCCCAAACATTAATGTCTGTCATTGCTAGGCTATCATCACATATGAGAAGGGAAGAAGCATTGCATAAGACAAAGCTTAACACCTTATATCACAATTAGTGGGTACTATACATTGTTAACACCAAGCTGCGTGTTATTCGCTTCCAAGTTCTTGTTCACGAAGTGTGACCTTTCATGCTTCCAAAGCTTGACTACTGCCTCATACATGGAATCCAACTAAGTTAACAAAAAAATTGGATATTTTTGGTTGCCAAAAAAGCTAACATATAAGGGGCGAAACTAAATCCAAGTAAGGCTTTCTGAATGTAGGTCTTGTTACTGGCCTCTAGCTTTCTCTGCAACGAACCATAGTATCAATTATTTGTCACTGTCGGAATCTCCACATCGGTGGCAGCTATCGGCAACTTTAGGTCCGCATTCTTCTCATTTTCTACTGAGGATTTGTTCTGGTAATCCTTGCTCTTACCCCATATAAGGGCATAAAGGCCAACCACTATGATAGCTGCACCAATCACCCTATATATAACATAATACTGAACTTAGTGCTTGAATGCAAGACATCAGAAGATAGTACTGGAAAGTTGTGAATACTTTCTTCTGTTGCATATTCCATACTATACCTGCCCAATGTGATTTCCTCGCCCAGAATGATTGAGCCCAAGACAGCCACGATGATCATACGTAGAGGGTTGAAAGCGGTCACAAAGACTGGACCTCTTTCCTTCATCACGATCCCTTGTATGTAATATGTTATCCCCGAGCACACGACTCCCTGCAGAAGAATTCGTTAATGAGTTACTCTGCAATACAGCTAGCTAACAGTTACACGTATGAGATGGTAAATGTATGCTTGCATCGTTATCACACATATTCATACCGAATAAACAGCAGTGAAGAGTCGTGTATCCCATCCGATGATCCATGGCTGCGCACTGCGTTCCATGACAAGAGCAACTGCACCACTCTGCACAGCACCCAGGGAGCATATCAAGGTGGTCAAGGAGAGCTCTGCTGGGTATGATCTCAGCGTATTAGCCTGTTAAAATTAAAATGAGATAGGCATGACATATTTATCAATAATAATTTCCTCTACTCTATATGAAGATAACTGAACACTATATATAACAATCAATTCTATGGACTGATCGAGTTAATTAAAATTACCTCTGATATGTAATTGAAATTACCTGTAATATGATGAAACAAGCCCAACAGAAGCAACTAAACAGGAGCATCATGGTTCCCATAAGCCAGTGGCTCTCGTCTTGAGTCGCAGAACTTGCAGTGTGGTGGCTCCGGCCCTTTGTCCACACAAACTCCACCGCTGGACCTTTGTATTGTATCATGAGCAGTGCACCGGCCACTGTTACAAGAGCGCCCACAATTTTGGCTTTGGTGTGCGGGCTCTTGATCTTGATTTTCTCCATCCTGATGAATCAGGGGAAACATACAGAACAAAAAAACCAACATGTGTTTCAATCTGAATGTAAGTAAAATGACTAATAATGCTATATATTGTCCCTCATTTCCACACTCGCTCACTCTTATTTTTATGCTTGAAAAGAATCACAATTATTCCAAAAGTTTATTTTGATGACCCATGGAAGCTATGAGAGCACCTACTAGATGCTAACCTTAGTACAGCGGCCAATATGAAAGTGACTGCGGGGAGTATATTGTAGAGTGCCGCTGCGAAGCTAGCTGATGTTGCTTTGGCTCCCACATAGTAGAAGTTCAGATCAAGACCCGCCTGAATTACACAATTCATGCAAATTAGTTAACTGACGTGTGATCAGCCGAATGAATAACTATTTGAGGCCAAGTAGAAAGAGTACCCGAGTAGTCCAAGTGCCATTATTTTGAGGAAGATGTGAAGTGTCATCTTCGGTCTCACTTTCTTGCTGAAGGAAAAAAAAGGTAAAAAGTAAGAAACTAGAAACCAGAGGATTAATTATAGTGAATTAATTAGGATGAAGGATTAGTCAAGAACATAAATATTGAATATTTAGTGGAATTTGAGTGCATATAGCAAAAAAATTGCTATGTGCAGAGACAGACTATGTTACACATGCGAAAGAGGAACTTACAGTGTGTTGGTAAAGCATGCCCTTCTGATAGACTAATTAATAGAAGCAAACTCAAGGTGTGCAATCAACATAGGTAAACAACATGCACTGCTATGAATCGTATCCAGAAAGCTATATATGCGATGACTGTGTGTGCAAGGAGAAAACAGGGGGAGTGAAAGAGAGACAAGAAGAGAGAAATTGACCCCTCGAACCACAATGCAAATGGGGCAATCACAGCTGCGGCCACAGCATTTCGATAAACAACGAGCACGTAATGGTTCATTCCTTGCTTGAGGGAGGCCACCGATATGATGTACATACCGGCATTACCGAACTGTAGGAATATCATAGCCAAGTATGGCTTCAAGGTAATCAACAATTCCTTGACACTAGACATCCTCCCTCTCCTCTCTTCTCTGTTTCTCACACTCTTCTCTCCACTCTGCTTGCTAACTCTCTTACGTGAGAGTTGGCAAGCCTTTGATCAAGAGAAATCTCTTGAGTGATTAGGGGTGAAGGCCATGCCACCTATTTATATTGACAACACGAGGAACAGAAGTAGAAATTGCAGATTCCAATAATAATTATCCAAATTAAGTTAGAGACACCTACAAGGCAGTATAACTTTAGCTAGCTACAAGGACATGCTCAATGGGAAAAGCTATAGACTTTATTTAAAGGGTTTATAAAATACTGTCAAAATAGGGTAGCCAATTTCTCTCATGCTCTGTTTGGCTGATGGAAAGAAGACCCAAAAAAAATGTGGTGGGGCCCGTGGTGTAACGTTTCCGATACTTTCCGCCCAAAGCGCTCCAAAATTTACACTGTTCATGCACTGTTTATGCAATTTGTTGAGTTAGAGGTAAGGCTCACCCATCAGTTTTCGGGGCAAACAAACGGGCCAGCGGCAAGAAAAACGCGGTGGGGCCCACATTGCCAGGGCAGAATCGTAGTTTTCCGCTCACTTTCAGGGCAAACAAACATGCCCTTAAGAAACAACTAATGGAATTAGGGTTCAGTGCATCCTGTTGATGCGTGCGTGAGGGTTTCGATGATGCCGACAAGTTGGGGCAGCATCAACTGGGTACGCTCATGTTAGGAATGCAACGCCAAAATGCAACACAATTCGATACTGTCAGTCTTATCCATGATCACACACAAAATCCATTTTGATTTCAACCTTAATTTTAACATGCCAATTGTTGTTAACTTGTTTGTGGACAGGATAAACTGGCAGTGACAATGCAAACATGGATTGATCAAACCTTTAATTGTGTGGCTATGGAATTTCACCTTTGCATATTTACGTACTTGAACCGAGAGCACCACACACAGGAGCCAAGTAAAAAAAATCTCGGACATATATGCAAAAGACCCAAATCATTCACTTAAAGATGTTATTGTTGAATTGTCCTCCTTCAAGTTAGTGCTAGTTTTTTATGTTTCCTTTTCGGGTTAAAGGTTATGAATTAAAGACACAACATATTAGATCTGCTTTGGCTAATTAGCAGGCTAATTTGCCAAAATCCTTGATATATATCGTGCTTATCCTATATGAACAATAATGATTGCGAGTTAGGGAGAGCAGAGCATATAAATCAGCTTCCATGGTACCGTTCCGCCAATAATGTGCGCATTTGACACAATATCACTCGTTAGTGATTGCTGACAGAACGAGCAGTGCTGGTTGTGGAGTTTTTTTCAGAAAGCAACTGATGCTTGGAGCAATGAGGAAAGCAAAGCAAATGCAAGGGGCAAGCCTTTCGCGAGCAGCACTCATGAAGATGAACAGATCCTCCTTCCTTGATTGAGGTTTTATCTGCACACAAATACAAAATTTCAGAAATACAAAAAGAAGTGCAAGTACTCAATTCTACCGCTATAGCAAGTGGTTATGTGGGTCGTGATCCACAAGGAGAAACTAGCGATGGAAGTTTTTTAGTAAGTTCTCTTTTATGCTACAAAGAATGGTTAAAGTTCCTCTTTTAGTTCTTTAAAAGAAAATGAAAAAGAAGAGTTAAAGTTAAGTGAGGAAGAAGGTGGTACATTGAGAAAGTGGAGAAAATAGAAAATGGATATTTACAAAGAAATTGAAAAAAAGTGAAAGAGATTTGGAAGATTGTGGTGTAGGTAATTTACTCTAAAATTAAAAGAAAAGAAAACTAAAACATAAAAAAGTTACTTACCTCTTCGGCGCCTGCTTACCTTTGACCCGTATCGACGATGTACCTTTACTTGAAGGTGAGCGAAGTATGACAAATTGGATCTTGGTCATTCCCGTATTACACTATGAATTGAAGGGGCAAGCTACACTATCATAGAAATAGATATCCATCACCATAAGCCATCAACGGCACTTGCAAGGACAAGACAACTTCGAGGCCATCAGTTTCATTTGGATCCACAAACACAGAAGAGAGAAGTAAACGAAAACAAGAGTAAAAGAAGAAAAATGAAACTTTGATTCAATTCAAATAACAATGGAAGAAAAGATCACTTACACCGGTGCCACCTTCAGTACACGCTTGCTCTTATTTCTCCATGAAAGTATCCTCTCCTCTCAGTTACATAAAGAAAATAAAAATTACATGGAAAAAAAATAAAAAAAATCTAAGTTACAAAATACAAATTAGCCTAAATTCTACTCTCTGCTTGGTCGTTCCTTTTTACCTTTGAGATTGCAGGTATTTATAGGAGAAATGCAGAGGGTAGAGGAGTATGAAGATATGGAAAGCTGGCTATTTCTGAACTTGAATCCTCCCCTTATATCCAAACTTGATTTGATGTGGATATCCAGTTCTGATCTGCAGCTTATTGGCGTATTAATTGCTAAATATAACTTATCAAATGACAGAATTAGAAATAATGATCAACTTAAGAGTTGTAGTTAAGTCCTCTTTCTGGATCATCTTGAATCATTAGATTTGAGTTCTGGTAGAGAAAGGTATGATTCAAATACTAAAATAAATCCAGCCAGAATCTGAGTCAAAATTGTTTCATCTCATCCGTTGATTTTCTCTCTGTCCATTTATCCCTTTGGATTTGGACTCTATATTTGACGTTATCCTCGGTTAATCTTTACCTTTAACCACTTGATTTACCAAAAACTGAATTTAACCAACTGGATTTGGGATCATCCTCCTCTAACCAAATAGATCTAGTGAATTTAACTGATATTTTTTTTATTTTATCCTCTTTCTCCCTATGATTATCTTCTGCAAAATAGACATTTAAGGTAAGGAATTTAGCAGAGTTATTACATGATAAATGTGGATATATAATAAAGAATAATACAATAAATGTGTGCAATCACACCCCCACACCTATCTTTTGTTCGTCCTCGAGCAAAACAACAAAACTAAACCAAAGATTATTAGATCACTTTCGCAGGTCACGCGATTGTACTGAGCTTGTGCAACAAGCCGTTAAACCTCTAGGTTACCCCTAGAGGACGAGTTTTATCTCGTGAGGGTTTTCAGTGGACTGCACCCACAAAATCCATAAAGAAAGAGAAAAAAATGTTTGTATTTTGAAAACACATTTTGAAAGAAAATATTTGAAATATTATTGTAAGATTTAAGTAATCTATAAGTTATAGGAAAATCTAATTTTTTTCATTCCTAAACTTAGTCTCTATTCAAAAATTTGTTATCAGTCAAGTAAGGAGTCAAATTGTTCTTCTCATCTAGTCTATTACTTTACCTGAAGTCATATGCACTTTCGTGACCGTGAAAATTTAGACTAAGGGTTCTTTAACTCTAACTCTTATGTCTTATTTATTTATTTATTTATTTATTTATGGTGGTATTGTTGGCCCGAAGGCCTTCCACCCTAGTTTTGATGATGATTAACTCATGTAGTTATGTTTACTAATAATCTTGTGATTTTACTATCAGATCTTTAATCAAGATGTTAGTTGGTGATTAGCTTCAACAAGATAATTTTGAAGCCTTTCACAAGTGATTCCAGAGCCCGAGCATCATGATGATACATAGCACTCGCTAGTGGATCACGGTGTTTTGGACGGAGTCGCCTTGAAGATGAAGATCGTCAAGAAGACTTAGGTATCCATAGTTTAGAGTGTGTTTAGATCCCTATGTAAAGCTTAGTATAGTTGATATGCTCAAGTGCACAACACACACGTTTTATGAATATTGTTTTTGGTTTATATGTATAGTAGATGTATTCTTTCTATACATGCATGCTTATATTCATAAACAAACTTATTTTGACTTACCTATTCATGTATTGAAATATCAAAGTTTGAAAAATACAAGTTCTAGTTTTTGATAAAATTTGCAAGACACAAAAATGATTCTATATGTTTGATATTGTCTTGAAATGTTTATCACAAGTTTGTTTTTTCAATATTATATGTTAAAACAAGTTTTCTGGAATTTTAGAAAAGATAAATGATTTTCAAAATGTTTCTGACCCAGTTTCTGACCCAGGACTGTGCTGACAGGCCAGGTCGGTCGACCGTGCGGTCGACCGAACCATGGGCCGGTCGACCCTTGCGGTCGACCAACGTGCACAGACTTGTGCACGTCTGGCAGACACAAGTCCGGTCGACCGGGCGGTCGACCGGACCAGAGAGCTTTGCTCTCTGTATCTGGGCGGTCGACCGGACGGTCGACCGGGACAGAGAGTCTGCTCTTTGTATCTGGGCGGTCGACCGAGTTTGCCCAACGGTCATATTTCTGACCGTTGGCGGTCGACCGGGCCGGTCAACCGCAGGCCTGTCAGGCTGACAGATCAGCCTAACGACTAGTTTTCTGATGGGGTTATAAATACCCCATCTCTTGAGGTGTTTTGAAAAGACTTTGACAAGACAATTTTTCCTACTTTCTGGTTTTAAAAATTAAGTTTTCAAAGTGTTTTAGAGCTTAAAGATTTCATCTTTATTGTTTTTCAAGGGTTTTGGAAAATCAAAGAAAACTAGATTTTGGAATATTGTTTTGAATTTTCATTTCTATCATCTACAAGAGATTTCCCAAGTAGTTTTTCTTTATTTCCAAATACACCTTGATATATCTTCTATCCTAATCTATTAGGATCTTTGTTTGTGGAAAAAGAGAAGTGTTTGAGGTTGATTAAGCCTCTAAGTTGTAAACCCTCCTTATATTGTTGTATCCCTCTTTGGTAGAGGTTGATCGGAGTGGTATTGGTTTGTATCCCTCTTCGGTACAGGTGATTGAGTGTTTGTTGGCTACGGGCCTTATCCCTCTTAGGTAGAGGTGGATTGTGGTTGTATTGCCTCGGTGGCATTGTATGGTTGAGAGAGGAGTTTGGTACTCCTTAGTGGATTGGAAATCCTTCGGTGAAGGCAGGGACATAGAGCTAGGGGCTCGAACCTCGAAACATATTATTGTGTTTGCGTTTGATCCATTGCCTCTAAACCCTTTCTCTCTTTTATTTGTGCAAAAGCATCATTCATTTCATATCATTCATATTGCTTGTGTTGTGTCTTGCATTATTTCATATTGCTATATCATTATATGCTTGTCTTGCTTGTGTGTGTGCCTCACTTGTACCTAACCAACAAGAGCTTCACATAGCACCTCAACCCTTATCTAGGGGAATCAAGAGGAGTTAGTCCAGAGCCCTTCACGGGGAATTCGGCTACACTTGTTGGTTGTACTAAGTGTGATTGCAAATTAGTTTTAAGCTTCCGCATTTAGCGCATTTAGTTTATAGATTAGCCATAACACCTATTCACCCCCCCTCTAGGTGTTTTTCAATTGGTATCAGAGCCTACGCTCCTGATACTTAGGCTTAACATCCTAGGAGTGAGATCCTTGTTTGCTAATCTATCATTTGCATTTGCTTGTTTGCACATATATAGTTTATACCATGGATAGCCCTCCTATGTTTGATATTTCTAGACTTGAGATTTGGAAGGTTATGATGAGTTGCTATTTGAAAACCTTAGGTTTGCATGTTTATCTTGCCGCTACCAAGAAATGCTATCTTGGTGACCGCAATCATATAGGGGCCAATGCACAAGCCCTTGAGGCTATTAGAAGCATACTTTCAAAAGAATGTCTTATGCTTGTTTCTAATATTGATTCCACTTTTGCAGTGTGGAATATGTTGATAACCACCACCACCTCCAAGCTTCAATTGCCTATCCAACAAGAAGAGGAATCTAGTGGAGACTCCGAGTCACAATGCTTAGTGGTCCAAGGGAATATCTCCCTTGAGGTACAATCGGAAACTCAACTAGATGATGATGATGCTAGTTCTTCAAATGATTATGTTGATCCCCATGCTTTAAATGAAGAACTTTCTATTATTTGTGAAAAATTAATAGAAAAATATAATTTGTTGAAAAAGAAGACTTGTGCTTTAAATAAAGAAAAAGAGAATTTGTCTTCTAAGCTTAACATGATTTTGCAAGAGAAAGAAGAGATTTCTAATGAAAGGAATTCATTGAAATCTCAACTTGATCTTGCACTAAAAGAAAATAAATTTTTGAAATCTAAAAATGATTGTAATGATGTCTTGAAGAAAAGTAAAGTTTTGTCTTCAAAAATTGAATTTGTTGTAAAAGAAAATGATTCTTTAAAAATGAAATTGATTTTATTACAAAAGAATTAGATATTTGTGTAAAGAAAAATATTTCTTTGAAAAATGATATGTCTTCACATGTTTGCCATGCTAGGGTAGTTTCACCTAGATCACCCCTTGTATGTTCCACTTCTTCTTTAATTGAAAATGATATAAATTTAATTAAGAAGAAATTGGATTGTTTGGGCTCCACTATGAGCCAATGTGTGATGAACCATACACGGTTGGAATCATTGTTTCGAAAGAAACAAGCTCCATCTATTCATGCACTCCCTCCATGGCATACACATGCTCCTCACGGACACCATCACACTATGTATGCTCATGTGTACACTTGTACACATTGCGGACGTAAGGCCACCTTGCTAAATTTTTCTTTGATCGTTTACATGATTGTAATTTAGCAAAGAATTTTGTTTGGGTTAGATAAGGGACTAACCCCCATGGACCCAATAAGATATGGGTACCAAAGACCACCCATCGTGTTTATGATGTAGGTGTGGGCTCTCACATGACGTGAGAGTAGCCGTACCTTGGAGTCGATGCGTTCCGTGCTTAAAGGAAACCTTTTTGGATGCATCACTTTCAAGGAAAGTTTGGTGGAGAGGACCACCATGTTTTGGAGACAAGGAGAGTTGCCTTCTAGGGTTTGGTAACAATCCCTAACTCCCATTTATTGTTTACATGCTTTCCATTTCATTGTTTGTAGAATGTTTCATTGTTTATAGATTATTATGTCAATACCATGTTTATTAGATCCTTGACATACATGTATAGTATTTGAGACACCCATGTTTAATATGGGCTATTATTTTGTGTTCTCACCATAGTTTAGCTATCATGTACATCATGATTCTAATAACATGTGAATTTACTTAATAATCATGTTTATGGTTCTTCATGATGATTTATATCCCGTTTTGTGCTTCATGTTTTGATTACATATTTAAATGTTAGTTTTCATTAAGACTAGGATTTATACTTGTACATATAGTGGGCCACAAATAAATCTATGTATGTTTGTACTTGATTACTTATTTGAACCCATTAAATGTGTTAGTATTGTCTAGTTTTAATGATCCATGCATTTTAACTTGTATTCCCATTTTTGACATGTTTTCATGTATTTATGTTTAACTTCATGTATATGTCCATCTTGTCCAAACTATTCTTATACATATACATCCTTTTTGAGCCACGTGCCTTCATGCATATATCTTTGTGGACTCGTTGTGTTTTAGATATGTATGTATACTTTAGTTTGTATTAGACATACATATACCTTGAAGATTAAATAGTTTTGATGATTTTCATGTTTTAAGGAATATTGTGCTTATTGTCTATGTTTCATGATTATGATCTTCACATTTTATTTGTACACTCATATCTATAGTTTACTCATGTTTTGTTTTCATGAGTCATATTTATGCTAAATTGGATTAGAGTGTTGAATATCATGTGGATTTCATGTTTTATGAAAAACTATTTTGTTTTATTCCTTGCTTGAAGGATTTCGTACTAGTTAACAAGTTTTTCATTTTAACTAGTTCATATTCTTCGTTTTGATAATATAAGTTATACCATGCTACTATTGTTGTTCAATTGGTATCATTGAACTCTTTCAATTGGTATCAATTTTGATCCTTTTGTATACTCATATGTTATATGTATGTATGCTTTCTATTCTAATGGTATCAATTTCTATTGGTATCTAACTATTCATACATATATATGTTTTATTTGTGCCTACTATATTCCTATATCTTAGAGCACAAAAAATTGTTTATGCTAAGCTTGAAAATTTCTAATGATTGATTGGTTTTTAATTGGTATCTTAAAACAAGCTTATGCATGTGTTTAGTTTGTATTTCATAAAGGGGGAGAAAATTTGATTTTGTCTTTCAATTGGTATTTGATTCCCACTCCCTTGCTTTATGATAAAATATAGTTTCAAATTGGTATCATATGCTTAAAAAGAAAATATTCAAAATGTTTTTGATTAATATTGCCTATATGCAAGGAGAGCTTAACATCTCTTCTACATATAGATTCATGATGAGTGTATCTTGTATTGAGGGGATTGACATCCCTTCTTTATGTGGTACACGTGTGTAGGGGAGCTTTACATCTCCTCTTATGCATTGCTTAGTGTACGTTATGTGAATTAGGGCTTATCATCCCTCCTTCATGTAATGTATCTATGTAGGGAAGCTTCACATCTTCCTCTTCATGAATATATATCGCATATACCATTTGTTGATTGTTTTCATGTTCACTTTAAATTGGTATCAAGAGAACATTATTTTTGTTGTTTTTGATCCCTTTGTTGATTCATTGTTTCGAATAAAAAGGGGGAGAAAAATTTATTGTGTTACTTTCGCTTTTACCCCTTTGTTGATGATTGACAAAAAGGGGGAGAATTATTTTGAGAAGTTTTATATGCATACTTATGTTTTTGCATATATTAAGTTTTAATTGGTATTTAAGTTTAATTGGTATCTAGAGCATGTCTTGAAAATGACCAAAGATTTCATTTATATCTAGAGCGTTTTATTTGTTTATACATATCTATGCATGTTTCATGTTTCATATTCATTGCATATTTATGTTTATTTGTTTATACATGAGTTAAGGGGAGCTTCTTTGAAGCTTAACTTTAATCCATGCATATATAACTCCATGAGTTTTGTCATCATCAAAAAGGGGAAGATTGTTGGCCCGAAGGCCTTCCACCTTAGTTTTGATGATGATTAACTCATGTAGTTATGTTTACTAATAATCTTGTGATTTTAGTTTCAGATCTTTAATCAAGATGTTAGTTGGTGATTAGCTTCAACAAGATGATTTTGAAGCCTTTCACAAGTGATTCCAGAGCCCGAGCATCATGATGATACATAGCACTCGCTAGTGGATCACGGTGTTTTGGACGGAGTCGCCTTGAAGATGAAGATCGTCAAGAAGACTTAGGTATCCATAGTTTAGAGTGTGTTTAGATCCCTATGTAAAGCTTAGTATAGTTGATATGCTCAAGTGCACAACACACACGTTTTATGAATATTGTTTTTGGTTTATATGTATAGTTGATGTATTCTTTTTATACATGCATGCTTATATTCATAAACAAACTTATTTTGACTTACCTATTCATGTATTGAAATATCAAAGTTTTAAAAATACAAGTTCTAGTTTTTGATAAAATTTGCAAGACACAAAAATGATTCTATATGTTTGATATTGTCTTGAAATGTTTATCACACGTTTGTTTTTCAATATTATATGTTAAAACAAGTTTTCTAGAATTTTAAAAAAAGAAATGATTTTTCAAAATGTTTCTGACCCAGTTTCTGACCCAGGACTGTGCTGACAGGCCAGGTCAGTCGACCGTGCGGTCGACCGAACCATGGGCCGGTCGACCCTTGCGGTCAACCGACGTGCACAGACTTGTGCACGTCTGGCAGACACAAGTCCAGTCGACTGGGCGGTCGACCGGACCAGAGAGCTTTGCTCTCTGTATCTGGGCGGTCGACCAGACGGTCGACCAGAACAGAGAGTCTGCTCTCTGTATCTGGGCGGTCGATCGGGCGGTCGACCGAGTTTGCCCAACTGTCATATTTTTGACCGTTGGCGGTCGACCGGGCCGGTCGACCGCAGGCTTATCAGGCTGACAGCTCAGCCTAACGACTAGTTTTCTGATGGGCTATAAATACCCCATCTCTTGAGGTGTTTTGAAAAGACTTTGATAAGACAATTTTTCCTACTTTCTGGTTTTAAAAATTAAGTTTTCAAAGTGTTTTAGAGCTTAAAGATTTCATCTTTATTGTTTTTCAAGGGTTTTGGAAAATCAAAGAAAACTAGATTTTTGGGATATTGTTTTGGATTATCATTTCTATCATCTATAAGAAATTTCCCAAGTAGTTTTTCTTTATTTCCAAATGCACCTTGATATCCACTTGAGCTATATCTTCTATCCTAATCTATTAGGATCTTTGTTTTTGGAAAAAGAGAAGTGTTTGAGGTTGATTAAGCCTCCAAGTTGTAAACCCTCCTTATATTGTTGTATCCCTCTTTGTTAGAGGTTGATCGGAGTGGTATTGGTTTGTATCCCTCTTTGGTAGAGGTGATTGAGTGTTTGTTGGCTACGGGCCTTATCCCTCTTCGGTAGAGGTGGATTGTGGTTGTATTGCCTCGGTGGCATTGTAAGGTTGAGAGAGGAGTTCGGTACTCCTTAGTGGATTGAAAATCCTTCTCGGTGAAGGCGGGGACGTAGAGCTAGGGGCTCGAACCTCGAAACATATCATTGTGTTTGCGTTTGATCCATTGCCTCTAAACCCTTTCTCTCTTTTATTTGTGTAAAGCATCATTCATTTCATATCATTCATATTGCTTGTGTTGTGCCTTGCATTATTTCATATTGCTATATCATTATATGCTTGGCTTGCTTGTGTGTGTGCCTCACTTGTACCTAACCAACAAGAGCTTCACATAGCACCTCAACCCTTATTTAGGGGAATCAAGAGGAGTTAGTCCAGAGCTCTTCACGGGGAATTCGGCTACACTTGTTGGTTTTACTAAGTGTGATTGCAATTTAGTTTTAAGCTTCCGCATTTAGTGCATTTAGTTTATAGATTAGCCATAACACCTATTCACCCCCCCCTCTAGGTGTTTTTCATTATTCCTTAGTTCTATTAGGCTTTCTAATCTGCCCATGTAACGAGCCTTTAATCGGTGACTCCCAAACCAAACGGTTTTAGGGTACCGGATGATAAAACCCCCAAAGGACTTAAGGACTCGAGCAAACAAGGCCACAAAACTAAGGATTTTATTATATGAACCGCTTTTAGGCGTGAATACTTATGCTTTATGAGGCACAAATACCCAGCTTAATCAGAGGATTTATATATATATATATTTCTTTTTCTTTACTTTTTTTTAAACTTATCTAATCATCTTTTGCATAAATACCAAGGCTTGCTTAGGCCAAAATACCTAGCTAATCAATAATTAGATTTGTTTATTTTTCATAGATATACATACATACATATATATATACACACACACATACCTACATACATATATAGATACACACACACACACATATATATATATACTTATATATATATATATATATATATATATAGAGAGAGAGAGAGAGAGAGAGAGAAATGTATATCAGCCCGCGGGCTGAGAGTACTTTCTCAGCCTGCGGTGATGTGGCTTAATTTGTCACCTCACTAACTTGCGGCCCGCTTATAGGAAGAAGTTAAATTACCAATACCCCTTATGAAAGCTACTTTTTCTTTAACTTTCCTTATTGTTTATTATTTTTTTGCCCAAAAGGCAATTTTTGGAGCGCACGTTGTCAGACTTGGGTTATTGTTTATTATTAATTTTTCCCCCTTTCTTTTTGCCGCTCTTTATATGATTTAGGTTATTGATTATAAATTATTTTTTCTCCCTATTTCCTTACCTCTCTTTGTCAGATCTAGGTCCTCCTATATAGTTTATTTTTTTGTATATAATGTAGACAGAGACTTTGGTCGCAGTGTACATGGTTAATTGCGACCAAGGTCGCAATGTTGTTATTGATAAAGAGGGCCAGCATCTGCAATCTAGGGTCGCAGTATATTGACTGCGACTTAGGTCGCAGTACGTTAGGTAGGTGTTTCCTTTATATTAACACGCATAACGACCAAGGTCCCAGAGTTGTTATTGATTAATACTAAAGACCAGCAACTGCGACCAAGGTCGCAGTGTATTTTATTAAGACTCGGCCAACAACTGCGATCAAAGTCGCAACCTTCATTTTAAAATTAACCTTAGAAAATAGATTTATATATATTTAAAAAAAATAAAATACAATTTTTAAACTTCTAATCCTCGTCATCACCATCGTAATCAGATTCGTCGTCAAGAGTATGACTGCTTTCATCTTCCGTATCGCTTTCCGTCTCTTCCTCCTCTTCAGTGACAATCTCCTCTTCGCTTTCTTCATCTTCATGTTTGTATTTTGGTTCATCAATGAACTCCCAGAACGGGTCGTCTGTATCAAGCTCATCCTCTGACCCGTAGCGAGGCATATCTTCAGAATTATACATCCAATCATCATTAGATGATTGGCTTCTTTCCGATGAAGACGGTGGAGAAGACATTTTTTGAATCTATTTTCCGAACAGTGAGAGAAACGAATTTGAGCAAAAATAATTTAGTATGTTTTTAATCCTTTGCTGTTAACCCTTTATATATTTTTAATCCCGAAATTCGAAAGGGTTTAAGCTCTCAAACCACGTGAATATCTCCCAAACTTATTTTCTACCTTTTCCCAAAAATTGTATACTTCCTAGGTGACTGTTCAGTTATCCAAAACAGTTTAAAAGTTAATACACTATAACTTTAAATTACTTTGAACTCCAAACAGTACATTATTGCGACCATAGTCGCATTGGGAACTGATAAATGATTAAGTAACTGCGACCATAAATTGTCAACCGTTAGTCATCAAATACTGTCCTTCGTATAATTTCTTAATGTTTGTCCGATCCTCCTATGAACAATGAAATTGGTGTTTACATATATTATGCGATCATGGACTGCAACTATGATCGCAGTACCGCGACTATGGTCGTAGTACTTAACGAGAGTGATAGTATAATCACAGTTTACGTATTATTTTATATTTTTTGTTCTTTATTTTGTGAATGTTGTCTGATCCTCCTATGAACAATTAAATTGGTTTTTACATATATTATGCGACCATGGACTGCGACTATGATCGCAGTACCGCGACTATGGTCGCAGTATTTAACGAGAGCGATAGTATAATCACAGTTTACGTATTATTTTATATTCTTTTTGTTCTTTATTTTTGACTGTTGTCTGAATAAGGACTGATTCTATAGTTGCAGTTCACCGTATCTTTTGTCTCAGCCGCCTATAACGTATGAATTATTTTTAATTATTGCATCCGTAGTAGGACTGCGACTATGGTCGCAGTGTTTAAGAGCAGCAGTCGCAGTTTGGATATGTAATTAAAAGAGCTTATAAGTTAATATAGTGAGAAGAGACCTTACAAAAAAATAGAATTAAAAGCTTTTAAAAGAAGACAAAATATAATTGAATATCAGAAGATCAGGAAATTCTAATCCTCGTCATTATCACCATCATAAGCAGATTCATCGTCTTCATTCTTTTGCTCTTCCTCTTCATCACTTATTTCCTCATCATCTTCCTGTTTTTGAGGTTTTTTTGTTTCACCGATGAACTCCCAGAATGGATCGTCTCTATCAAGCTCTTCGTCTGACCCGTTGCTAGGAAGCGAGCCTACAGCATCAGAGGACATGCTTTCATCTAGCATGTCTCCGTCAAGTGGCAGAGGAATAATGTCTTCTTCACTAACCCACATAAAAACTTCATTATCATCATGAATAGGAGGATCGGTTAATACATTATTTGATGTAGTGAGATAGTCAAAAGGAGTGAAGTCCAAACTGGTATCAGATTCACTAGAATATCCTGAAGAAAAAGGACCGGTGGGGGAACGATTGAAGTTGAAATCTAAGTGTTCAGAGGAAGAAGATGGGGAAGACATGATTCAAGAATGAATTTTTTTTTGAAAGTTTTTGAAATCAAATTGTAAAGGAAGAGCAAAAATATAGTTTTTAGGTATGAGATAATATATTAGTTACAAGCATTATATAAAGGTCAATATTGTGGAAGAACATGAATAGTAATAATAATTGTTACAGGTGATGGTTGAGTATGGTAAGAAGTGGTAAAAATTAATATTTAATTGAAGATTTATTGAAGATTTATTACGGAAGAATCCGAAGAGTTATTGCAGGAGAATCCGAAGAGTTCTTTTTTTCTCCAGAGGTTTAATACATAAAGTACAAATTAACTTTTATAGAATTGTTTGCCTATATCTTTAGATTACGTATGGTGCACATCTTTCCTTTCTCGAGATTAACATTAGTGCATCTCTTTTTTCTAGACTGTTGTTGTATCACGGTAGAAAGAATATTAATTACTTCATTTAATTTAGTGTAATAAATATAGTAGTTTTTATAAGATTTGATATACGCGAATTGATCTCAGGGTCGCATGGCTAATCCACCCTAGTCGCATATTAAAAATCTTTTACATAAGGCATGGGAAAGAAGATTGCGACTTTGGTCGCAGTACTGAAGGAGGTCGCATTGTTGTACGATAGAATGCGACTAGGGTCGCAGACGTTATATAAAGAAGTTTTGTTATACAATGACTGCGACTAGTGATTGCGACTGTGTCGCAGTTGTCATATAAAATTGAAATTATATTGTATTAGGTCGCATAAAAACGTTTTGTTATACTATGAGTGCGACTAGTGACTGCGACAGTGTCGCAGTTGTTATATTGTATTAAGTCTGCGATCATGGCATGTTTTTTAAATTTTCAATGCTTCTGCTTATTTTACATTATATTGATCCAATTTTTTTTATTATATTTTTGATGTATTAAAATTACGAATTTTATAACTGTAGATATATTCAACTGAAATTTTGTTTGTTCATGACTTTATTCCAGTTTAGAATTAAAAAAGGGGTATTTTTGTTAATTTGTTTCACGATTGTTTAGGCGGGATTTTTTTGATTTTTTTGGCGCTAACACTCTGCGGCCGATGTGTGGCATATATTCAGCCACGTCCCGCCGGCTGAGAAACTCTCTCAGCCTGTAGGCTGAGGTACAGTAACCCCATATATATATATATATATATATATATATATATATATATATATATATATATATATATATATATATATAGATTAATAAGACATAAGAATCTTTGTTTTTGAACCCTAAGTGTGTAAGTGTGTAAAGTGCGCATATTTCATCAAGCCAAAGATCAAGACTAAATTACTTTGACAAATTATCTTTCTAACCCTAAAAATCAAACAAATAATCATATTTTAACCAAGTATAAGAAATCCTAATTTTGATTTTCCTATTCCTTAAAATTGACTTAATTTCTTAAAAAAAAATATGTCAAAATAATATTTCTATTTTCAAAAGTTTTTAAAAGTAAAGAAAATATTAATTTTTTCTTTTTTCTTTAATAAAAAGAAAAAAGCTAAGTTATATTAGAACCCTCCCCACACCTATCTCATGCATTGTCCTCATGTATGAATTAATGCATAGATGCATGAAAAAGAAGAAAATGAAGGAAAATATTATCTTAAGGTGGTGGTTCCGGTCTGATTGGTCCGAGAAATGCAGCCCAATCGAATTTGCATGGAGTTCAGAGGAACCCACCAGAAACCTCTCTAATATAACCCACTAAAATGATGTATATATGAACGATTTTTATTAAAAAATTTACCCCATCTAATTTCCAAATTTCACAAATAATTTTGGAGTCAATTTTATCAACACCCTTGTCCTAAAATGGAGTGTGAAAAGATGGAATGATTGACTTGGACTTAGAAAGTACAGGAACTAATACCGACTCAGGAAAGTGACTTAAGTCAAGTAAAGATTCAGGCGTCGAGATTGGTTCAGGAAGTGGGTCCAAATCAAGAATTTGAAACTCAAGTCCACATTCATTTCCCAACAAAGGATGACTTAATATTGGTGATTCAAGTTCAAGAATGTCAGGTATAGGAATCAAAACTGCCTCTAAAATATTGCTCAAGTTGGGTAACAAAACAGGAGTCAATATTGATTCAGGAAGTTAAACTAGATCACAAATCTGAGAATCTAGGTCACATTTCTCATTGAGTTCGATATCATAAAAATGAGAACTTGCCAATTTGTTAATGGAACTTTCAAAAGTATGAAATTGGTCAAGTTCAATATAATGATCATAAAAGATTGGCGATTCAATTTCATGATGAATTGGCACAGGATCCAATGTTGACTCGGGAAAAGATTGAAATCAGGTGAAGACACCGAGTCATTATTGAATCAGGAAGTAGAATTGAATCACCAAGTTGGGGTTCATGATCATATTCATTCTCAAGTTTAATTTCAGGAAAGGGACAGCTTGCCAAACTGTCAATGTCATTTTCAAAATTTGGAGCTTGGGCAAGTTCAAATAGTTGTGCTGAAATGGAATCTTGTTTTTCAAAACAACATGATTCTTCGACTCTAACAGAATGGTTAGAGACATAAGAAATGGTCAAACGGTGAGAATGGAGAGTTTGGACCATCATATCTATGTCATGATTACGAGCGATTTGAGTCTGCGTCATGACTTCAAGCATCTTTTCATAGTTGATTGGTTCATCATTTTGTTGTGATTAGACTTGAAAAGATGAAGTTTGTTTTGAAATTTGTGGTGAAATTGTGAATCCATCAGATTTTGTGATTGTTACTTGGACTCACGCATTCTCATTTCCAAGATTGATGGCTTTCTATTTTGAACTGGTGGAACTAAGTATGAATCTTGAAAATATTGTGGACAAGGTGGATAAGGAGGATAAGTTGGTTGGAAATTGGACTCGGGGGAGGTGAATCCCCATTGACTCTGTGAAGAGTTGAAATTATTTTAAAAATTATGGTCATAAGATTGGGGGCATGGGTTATATTGATTCGGATAAGACCAATCCGACACATTAGGTTGGTTAAATTTATGATATGCCGGGTTGGTAATATCCGAAAAAGAGGTCGGGGTGTAATATGGATTACCATTAAAATTGAAAAAATTATTGTTATAAGCCATATCACGTAGAAAATGTCAAACACAAACAAAGAAAAACAAACAAATAAGCAAACAAATAAAAAGAAAAAAATCTAACTTAAGTTAGGGTAAACCTTAGACCTAGACGACTCCTAACTGGTTAGACTGTACACGGGGGTATATTGTCGAATCTGACCACAAGTTAATCTGCCAGGTAGGGGCAATATTGGTGGGAGGTATCCACGCAGAAGCGACGGGCCTAATTAAGTCAAACCAGCAGCCTTCGGGTTTCGCCCCTCAATCTCCAACCTTAGTCATTGATTTGGCAAGAGTCAGATTCAAATCAACTTCCCCATTAGGTCAGTCTCCTATTTGAGTCCGAGATGTTCCTAGGGCCAACGTCTACTTAGTTTTAGTTAGGCATGGGTTAGTGAGTAAGGAGATTGTTTGTAGGCTAAGGGAGGGTAATGACTTCCCTACCTTATCTTGTTTATAGGACAAGCCCTAAAATCAATTTAGTGCAGTGTACAAGTATATAGAAAAAAGTAACACTCAAGTAATATTTCATACAAGAATGAATCTTATACTAAATGATATGCACACATACCTTGGCTCCAGCACTCTTCAACAGTAAATAAAAAATGTAATGAAATAGACACGTGCCTAAATGCAAAGTCTAAATCATTTTTAACATTTACAATTAACTTTTTACTGTTTTGTTAGAAATGTATATACAGTGAGTCAAAAAAGGAGATAAATAGTACAGATATTAAATTATGCAATTCAGCCAACCTGCAGAAAATATATGTTAGTAGTTCACTCAGATTGCCACAAGAATGTAGCAAATCTGAGGGCTTCTGGGCTCTGCTTTCTTGAGCAGAGTCCAGGGCCACTTATATGTCCACTGCAGCAAATATTCCTTGTTAAATCTGTACACCAAAAACAAAGAAGAAAGTTAACAAAAAAATGTAAATCTAAAAAGAGAATAACTTACCGTCTCTCCCCAGCAACGGCGCCAAAATTTGATTTAGGTTTTACCTGCGCACAAATATAAAATTTCAGAAATACAAAATAGAAGTGCAAGTACTCAATTCTACCGCTATAGCAAGTGGCTATGTGGGTCATGATCCACAATGAGAAACTAGCAATGGAAGCTTTTTAGTAAGTTTTCTTTTATGCTACAAAGAATGGTTAAAGTTCATCTTTTAGTTCTTTAAAAGAAAATAAAAAACAAGAGTTAAAGTTAAGTGAGGAAGAAGGTGGTAGATTGAGAAGGCGGAGAAAATAGTAAATGGATATTTACAAAGAAATTGAAAAAGAGTGAAAGAGATTTGGAAGATTGTGGTGTTGGTAATTTACACTAAAATTAAAAGAAAAGAAAACTAAAACCTAAAAAAGTTACTTACCTCTTTGGCGCCTGCTTACCTTTGACCTGTATTGTTGATGTACCTTTGCTTGAAGGCGAGCGAAGTATGACAAATAGGATCATGGCTATTCCTGTATTACACTATGAATTGAAGAGACAAACTACACTATCATAGAAATGAATATCCATCACCATAAGCTATCAACGGCATTTGAAAGGGCAAGGCAACTTCGAGGCCATCGGTTTCATTTGGATCCACAAACACAGAAGAGAGAAGTAAACAAAAATAAGAGTAAAAGAAGAAAAAAGAAACTTCGATTCGATTTAAATAATAATAGAAGAAAAGAACACTTACACTGGTGTCACCTTTAGTAAAAGCTTGCTCTCATTCCTCCATGAAAGTATCCTCTCCTCTCAGTTACATAAAGAAATAAAAATTACATGAAAGAAAATAAAAAACATAAGTTACAGACTATAAATTGGCCTAAATTCTACTCTCTGCTTGGTCTTTCCCTTTTGCCTTTGAGATTGCAAGTATTTATAGGAGAAATGCAAAGGGTAGAGGAGTATGAAGATAAGGAAAGCTAGCTATTTCTGAATTTGAATCCTCCCCTTATCTCCAAACTTGATTTGATGTGGATATTCAGTTCTGATCTGCAGCTTATTGGCGTATTGATTGCTAAATATAACTTATCAAATGACAGAATTAGAAATAAGGATCAACTTAAGAGTTGCATCCTTTAAGTCCTCTTTCTGGATCATCTTGAATCATTAGATTTGAATTCTGGTAGCGAAAGTTATGATTCAAATACTAAAATATATCCAACCAGAATCTGAGTCAAAATTGCTTCATCTCATCCGTTGATCTTCTCTCTATCCATTTATTCCTTTGGACTTGGACTCTGTATTTGATGTTATCCTCGGTTGATCTTTAACTTTAACCACTTGATTCACCAAAAACTGAATTTAACCAACTGGATTTGGGATCATCCTCCTCTAACCAAATAGATCTAATTAATCTGAATTTAACTGATATTTATTTTAATTTATTTTATCCTCTTTCTCCCCATGATTATCTTCTGCAAAATAGACATTTAAGACAAGAAATTTAGCAGATTTATTACGTGATAAATCTGGATATGTAATAAAGAATAATACAATAAATGTGTGCAATCATTCCTCTTGTTTGACATGACTCTATTTTTCGTTCCTTGTTACGAGCTTCCACATTCAGGCTTTGGTTTTGATGGTTCTAATGGGGTGTTTCAGGTCCTGTATCAACAAACAAAGAATTTTTGAGGTAACAAAAATATGATGCTGATTTTCTTGGAAATTTCCAGGCCCCAGAATTTTGCATCTTATTATAGAAAGAAAGTAAGAGGTGGCCATCCTAAAAGTCATTAATAGCCACCCTATGAAGATTTTAGCCACCCTATGAAATCTTTTGCCACCCTAAAAGTCATCAATAGCCACCTTATGAAGATCATAGCCACCTTATGAAGATCTTAGCCACACCCTAATGAAATAAATTGGGCCACCCTATGATTTTGATGTATGTGTGGGGTGAAGTGATGAAGGAGTTAGAAGTTTTGCCTATAAATAGGCATCACATTGCATGAGACTTGAAGGCAAGGAAGTAAGAAAAAGAGAGTTGCTAAATATTGTATTATCCTCTCCTTTATCTTACCATTTATCTTCCTTTTGTTGAATTGAGTTTCATTGAGCTTGGGTGAGTGAGATTAGAGTTGTAATCACTTATATTCTCCCCTTTTGATTAGTGGATTCCTCTTGTTGTCTTCTCCGTGGACGTAGGTCACATTGACCGAACAACGTTAAATACTAGTGTGTTGTCCACTTTTTTCTATTAGCTTATATTGCTATCTGTCTCTCTGTATACTTGCCATCTCTTGCATTAGAAGCCCACTGTTACAACAAACTAATATCAGAGCTAGTATTATTTTCTTGTGGGTTTCGAGATGGCTTCGGCAACGTACAAAGTAGAGATTTTTGATGGGAGAAATCGCTTCAGTTTATGAAGAGTCAAAATACGGGCTCTCTTGGTGCAACAAGGCTTATTGAAAGTCTTGTACGGTAAGGGCAAGTTGCCAGAATTCATGTCCGAGGACGAAAAGGAAGAACTCGAGGTGAAGGCGCATAGTGCCATACAACTTTGTTTAGCCGACGAAGTTTTGCAGGAGGTTGTCGATGAAGATACCGCCGCCGGTTTGTGGCTCAAATTAGAAAGCTTGTATATGACAATGTCCCAGACGAACAAGCTCTACTTGAAGCATCGCCTCTTCACCCTTCGTATGAAGAAAGATACGCCAATTAAAGACCACTTAGATGAGCTCAATAAAATTCTCATGGATTTAAAAAATATTGATGTTAGAATAGATTAAGAAGATCAAGCTCTCATCTTATTATGCTTATTACCTCCTTCCTTTGAAAATTTTGTTAATAGTATGCTCTATAGTAGAGATACACTTTCTTTAGAAGATGTCAAATCAGTCTTACATTCTAAGGAGTTAAGACAAAAAGTGTCAGTTATAGGAAGTGAGGATCAAGCTGAAGGCTTGTTCGTCCGTGGTCGTACAGAGAAGGGTCGAGAAAAATCTAGATCTAAATCTAGGTTAAGAAAAAATATTGAGTGTCACTATTGTCATAAGTTTAGACACTATAAAAAGGATTGTTTTAAGCTCAAAGTAAAAGAAAATATAAGGCGGTCTTCGATTGTTAGTGTTGCAGAAGAAGCCTCCACATCACATGAGGTTCTTTCAGTTACCGCCTCTGATGTCTGTTCACGAGATGAGTGGGTTCTTTATTCAGGTTGTTCTATCACATATATCCCCACAGGCACTGGTTTGTGACCTACCAGCCAATTGATGGTGGTAATGTCTTAATGGGAAATAACATGCCCTGCAAGACAATTGTTATTAGGTCAATCAAGATTAGGATGCATGACAGTATTGTTAGAATGTTGAGTAATGTTCGGTATGTGCCGGATTTGAAGAAAATTTAATTTCTTTGGGCACCCTTGACTTTAACGGCTAAAAGTTTTCAGCTGAAGGTGGAGTTTTGAGAGTAAGTAAAGGCTCTCTTATTGTGATGAAATGAAAGAAGATGAATACCCTTTATATCCTTCAAGGTAGCACGGTGACAGGTGATGCTGCTGTGTCAATGTCAGAAGACCCAGACTTAGATACCACTCGTTTGTGGCATATGCGGTTAGGCAATATGAGTGAGAGAGGACTACATGTGTTGAGTAAGAAAGGTCTGCTTTGCGGCCAAAAACAGGAAAGCTTGACTTTTGTAAAGATTGTGTTTTTGAGAAGCAGCACAAAGTTTCTTTTGATACAGGTGTTCACAGGACTAAAGACACCTTAAACTATATTCATTCAGATGTTTGGGGTCCCTCTCAGGTTCCATTGAAAGGTGGAGTTAGTTATTTTCTGACTTTAATTGATGATTATTTCAGAAAAGTTTGGGTGTATCCTCTCAAGCATAAGAGCGATGTGTTTGCTACCTTCAAGCAGTGGAAGGTTATGATCGAAAAGCAAACAGGAAAGAAGGTGAAGCGCCTCATGACCGACAATGAAATGGAGTTCTGTTCCATGGAGTTTGATCAATTCTGCAAAAAAGAAGGAATTATGCGGCATCATACAGTTCAGTACATACACAACAGAATAGAGTTTCAGAAAGGATGAACAAGACACTGTTGGAGAGAGCTCGGTGTATGCTCTCTAATGCTGGTTTGTTAAAATGCTTTTAGGCCGAGGCAGTAAATACAGCTTGCTATTTGGTAAATCGGTCTCCTTCTACAGCTATTGATTTTAAGACTCCTGAAGAGGTATGGTCTGGTACCCCTGCTAATTACTCTCATTTACGAGTATTTGGTTGCCCTGCTTATTTTCATGTAAATGATAGTAAGTTTGAACCTAGAGCAAAGAAAGCTATATTCCTTGGTTATGCTACTGGAGTGAAGGGATACAGGTAGTGGTGTCCTGATCCTAAGTCACCTAAATTTGTCATTAGTAGGGATATTACTTTTGATGAAAATTACATCTTCAACCGAGAAAGGAGTCCTTTGTTGAATTTACAGGTTCAGGAGAGGATGTAAGCAAGCGGGTGGAGCTTGAGAGCAAAGTTATAGAAGGAGTGCAAGAGAGCACTCGTGTTGAACCAGTCAATGATGCTCAAGGTTCAACTTATGGTGATGATACACTGCAAGAGTAACAATACAGTATTGCCACCGGGAGAGCAAGAAGGCAGATCTGTCCACCTAAGCGATACGCCTATGCAGATATGGTCGCTTATGCAATAAGTGTGGCAGAATCTATTAAGACCCTAGAGCCTTTCACCTACAATGAGGCTATCAGTTCTGATGAAACTGCAGAATGGATTGTTGCTGTGACTGAAGAGATGGAATCTCTTCACAAGAACTAAACATGGGAGTTAGTGAAGCCACCCAGGGGACAGAAAATTGGTACTGCAGATAATCCAGTAGATATGATGACAAAGCCCGTACTATCGCGCAAGTTCGAGATACTGTCACAAATTGCTTGTGTTCAAAGTGATGAAGGTTGAGCCCGTCGAGGCAAGAGAAGACAGCAAGAATCTAAAGAATGCTTGATACAGTTCAAGTTAAGGTGGAGAGATTTGTTATTCATTTAAAACAAGGTGGAGATTTTTTTATATGTCTTTACATGAATAAACCAAGCCTTCTTCTTAGACTTTTTCTCTAAATCAATTAGTCACCCATGAAATCTCTAGCCACCCTAAAAGTCGTCAATAGCCACCCTATGAAGATCTTAGCCACCTTATGAAATCTCTAGCCATCCTAAAAGTCATCAATAGCCACCCTATGAAGATCATAGCCACCCTATGAAGATCTTAACCGCCCTAATGAAATAAATTGGTTCCTCGTCAGTAACTTCCGCGGGCTCTGACTGACTGCTTGAGGTCATATTAACAGTGAGATTCTCGAACATCATTCCCACACTGACGTCTGAGTCCCACTCGGAGGATGAGGCGGAATGCGACGGAATTGGTTCGTCGTCCTTGAATTGAACCGTTGCTGACGATGTGGGTGTAACGTATCCCAACCCCCTGTGTATTATCATAGTAATTTGCAGGCTTCCCTTTTGGCACAAAGTTACGCAGCAAACTACGCCTTCCTTTTCTAAAATTCAGGCCTTCTCCATGCTTTAGGTCGTACCCCATTTTCTTCATAATATGGCGCGCTGATCGCGCGTAATGAAAGAATTGTGGGTTGTCTGAATCTGAACTTGAATCTGTGGCTATGGGCGCTCTGGTTGGGTCCTACCGAAAATTATCGGTGACTAACCTTCTCTGGATGGAGGGATCACTAGCGCGACCCCTTCTATAGATTCCATGGGTGTACCGGGCGCACTTAGTTTATGTAGAGGCATGTGCAGAGAGCTATCCGAAATGGATTCAAACAACCCAATACTCACAGAATAATCAAAAGAAATATTATCATTAATTACCCATTCACCTTCATCTTCGGAAGGTTTATTACATTAGGGATTATTAAGACATGCTATAATTGGTTCGCCAATCAAAATGGCTGGCATGTCTGCTTCGGATTCTGAATCCGCCTCATTGCCACTTTCATCATCATCTGGCAATGGCCCTTTGGATGTTTCACCGGTATCTTGATACAAGGAGAGCGTCAGTGAAATAATTTTTCACCCCTTTGAATGGTTGCTTCTCAGCAAAGACAGTTCGTACTGTCGCGTCATCTTTAACATACTTGAAGCACTGGTGCAGAGTGGAGGGAACGATCCAGTTGACGTGGATTCATGGTCGTCCTAGCAGCAGGTTATATGATGTGTCGGCGTCAATGACATAGCTTATCACTTCTGACTTCAAGCTCCCGATTCGGCAACGGAGTCGAATTTTTCCAAGTGGATGACTACTCTCGGTGTTGAAACCGTATATTGTAGTGGTGGTTGCAGATAACCTATACAGTGGTATACCGAGAAAGTAAAGAAGCCTTTTGGGGATGATGCTGAGTGCAGACCCCGGATCGACTTGTATCCTTTCAATGCATGTTGAACCGATGTATCCAGTGTAGTACAGAGGTCGATCGTGCTTGTTGTCTTTGAGAAGCATATCCTCCGCTGTGAAGGTAATAGCCGGTACCTTTGATTGTGCATGATGGCATTCAGGACATGGAGACTGAGTGTCATCTTTAGGGATCTCTGGCATATATGTCAGGAATGATTCTGAATTAGCCAACGCATCCCTGAGTGCTTCTCTTGTCTCTTTTGAGAGACAAAGGAGCTCGTGTATTGTAATACGAGCTGTGATATTAGCCACCTGGGCCAATATATCAAAATGAAAGGGCGTGTCAAGCCCTGGGCCTGAAGGTTTCTTCAGGACATGGTCGAACCGGACCTCCTTAGGCTTCTCTTTTCCTTTAGTCAGAATCGAAGTAGTGCTGGTACTTGTACTGATATCATTTGCTGTTGTGTCTCATCAGTAGCTTTCTCATACTACTTTAAGTATGATTTCCCAGATCGAGTACCTGTTGGCTGAGGTACATCGGCCTGCGTTGTGCAAGCATGCTTTTCTCCTTCAGAATCACTGAGAGATTCTGGGTTTGATCCCCAGGGGAGTCGCCATCTTGTTTTCCATTGATTTGCAAAGGGAAAAACTTAAAAAAAGAGAGTTGAGGAGCTAAATTACAAGTAACACAAAAGATTACAAGTAGATCTCCTCAGAGATTCTGGAGAAGTGTGCCGATAAGAGTCTGGTCATCGCGCGACCACTTTGTCCCTTTGACGATGCGATCGATAAGATTCCCATCTCGCCTGGTTCGGGGAATCAGAAAACAGAAGGTTGGTAGAACCCTCTTGTTACTTCTCAAGCCACCTTCACTTAGGAATTTCTTCTCGCCTGATTTCGGAGATTCCTTGAGAGGACGGTATTAGGGTATCAGCACCCTGAATAGAGAAGCAGTTCTCTAAAGGTCTCTGAATTCTTAGAAACAAGAGAATAGATCTCTCTTTAGCCTCTCTATGCGCGCCTTGTGCGTGGAGGTCTTCGTCCGCCCCTCTCCTTGTGCCCCTGGTAGGCTATTTATAGGGAGAGCAAGGGTATAATCGTCCCTCGAAAATATGAAAACAGATTGAATCAAATCTGTTTAAATCTGGAAATTAGCCTTGCTGCGAGGCTAGGATTAGCTTCTGCGAAGCTAGAAATGGCAGGTCGGTTGATCCTCTTGATCTGTTTTAATCCTTTCCATATAGTTGGAAGATCCCCCCTGATCCTCTTACTCGTTTTAGGAGAGTCAAGAGATTATGGCAAACAACTACCAAATTTGATCTCAAACTTGATCTTGATTGGATTTGGTCTTGATCTTGATTAGATCTGATCTCATCTGGAGATTTAATTGGTCAAATGTTGACCATGACAGACCAGCAGCGCTGCCTGCTTTGAACTCACAGCGGAGCTGGAAGGCGCATGTGGCGAAGTCAGAAGACAGCTCTTCAGCGGAGCGAGATGTCGTCTATGGCGAAGCTACCGCATACCCTTTCTGCACAGTTGCGTGTGGCTTATAGGCGGATCTGACTCTCTCTGCGGAGTTGCGCTTCAGCAATTCAGGCGAAGCTATAAGTTAGCTTCCTGGCGGAGTTTTGAATGGCTTCAAGGCGAAGTTAGATGATCTTAGCCTCTCGGGCGAGGCTATCCCTTTGGGCTCATGTGATGCTAAGTGCTACCATCTTAGACCTGCTGAGGTCTTTTCAGAGACAATCTGGGCTCACTGTCTGCTTGACTGGATCAGTGGAGTCCAAGTTGCTTCCTTGTCCCTCGGAGATGGGTGAAAATTGGTCGTCAGCTTGTCTGTCACTCGTCTTTTATAAATGTCAACAAGTTTAGACATTGTTCAGGCCAGTAAGAATCTTGTCTTTTTTAAAGTATCAACAAGACCCCCTTCAAAGTTTTTGAAAGTCTGTAATGGCTCAGACTTCGAAATACTTTGAATTACTTTGATCGGTAGTATGTGAAGTACGAACGTCGCCATGGTGGTTGAGTTCAGCTTCGCTTTTAATCCTTCTTTGGGATAGATTCGCCGAAGAATCATGTAGGTTCGCTACTCTGAGTAACTTCGCGTCTGGGTAGGTTCGCGTCTGAGCAGCTCCGCGTCTGAGCCTTCTGGAGTAGATTCGCTATGGAATGCTGTTCCTTTCCCGATGCCAACTGCTTTCGGCTAGTTACGAGAAGGATCGCTCCTTTTTCGAGGTTATAATAACCTCCTTGGCATTAATCGAGAGAGATTACCCCTCCTTTGTGCGCTTCCAAGGGAGAACATTCCCTTTTTCCAGGCTTAATAAATGCCTTAATGAGGGAGACTATTCCTCCCTTGCATGGTTTTGAGGGAAACGATTCCCTTTTACAAGGCTCAATAAATCCCTTAAATGCGCTTCTATGCTTGAAGCGGCAGCGCTCAGGCCATGAGGCCTATAAATAGGACACTTGAGGTCCTCTGAAGAGAAGCGATCTGCTCTTCTCTTCTCTTGGTTGAGAGAGATATTCATATCTCTGAACTAGGGGAATGCCCACTCTGGTCATTACCCGACCAAGGACCGGTAAGTCTCGGTCATCCAGAGACTCTTCCAATAGACTTTAGGGAGTTTATCTCCCTTAATTTAGCTTTAACAGTTACCTCAGGGATTAATTTCCCTTGCTCTTCATTTTGCACTTTACTATTCTGCAGAGAAGGTTTCAGCCTAGCTTCCCAGCGAAGCTATTACTTAACTAAAGAAAGATAATTGCATGCTTGTTAAGTTCGCCACACGGGCAAAACTTGGGACTTTAGTCTCTCCAAAGTTGAGCCAGTCTTGCCATATAGGTGGGGTCAAGACTGTGTCCCTCAGGATCAGTCTGGCTTAGCCATATCGGCGAGGCTAGGACTTGGCTTATGCTGAGCTAACCCATCATCACTTGTGCAAGTGAGGCTATCCTTAACTAGCTCGGATATAAATTACTTCGCTTCAAAGAATTTGACTTAGCACTTTTGCAGCTTTTCCCTTGACTAACTGCTAACTCATCTCAATTTGCATTGCAGTGGGCTATGCTCGCCATCCTTTTGGCTTGATGAAAGAGATCAGAAACTTGTCTCTTACTTTTCCAGTTGAAACTTTAATCCTAAGCAGGAGGAACAACCTGGGGCAGCTGATGTATGTTCCCAGAAGAGGTTGGTAGTCGCTTATCCGAGATGATTCACTTCGAGGCGAGGCTGGTAGTCTCTTATCCGAGATGATCCACTTCGGGAAAGCGGACGTCACCTGTAAGGTCGCGGATCTTCCCATTGCCAATTTTCATCAAAGAAGATCCAACTTGCTGGTGGCAATCAGTCCTTTGCCAATTTTGATTGCGGAAGGTTCAACTTCCTGGTGGCACCATCTGTTATTGTGCGAAGGCTTACGGCCTTGTGTAGGAGGAAGGCCTTTCGTGTCCAGTTGGTGTCGCTTGAAAGTAGATAAGACCACTTGTATGCCTTTTTGTGCAAATGACTCTGTTGTATGAAACACAATCTTGATGTAGTAGTATCAATGTACCTTCCCTTTTAAATCTATAGAGATATATTTTCTGCTCATCTGATTTGCTATGCCTTCTCTTTTGAATTGAAAACACTTGAATTGGTCAGGGGAGCTAAACTTCGTGTGAAGTTAAAGACAGGATCCTATCTGAACCAAGAACTCGCTTCCAGCGAAGCTAGCATGAGTTTCCCGTGAAGTTCGGACTGTGCTTTTAGCGGAGTTATGACAAGCTTCTTGGTGAAGTCAGCGATACGTCGCACGAAGTCCGCACTTGACTCGTGGCAAAGTTAACCCTTAGTGGGGCTGAATCAGTGCTTCTCGGGAATGTTCTTTAGGCGCTGTTTCAAATTAATTTGAAATGACAGCCCTACTGTTTTCGAGGCGTCATTTCAGGCACTCAATGGCCTATAAAAGCCAGATCAGGCTGAGAGAAAATGAATCATTTCTCTTTGAAATCTCTAGAGCACTTGATTCTTTTCTTCTTCTTCTTCTTCTTTATTCAAGAGTTCAAGAACTTCCACTGTTTTTCCATGGCTCCCAAGAGACGAGCGGGAAAAGAAGTGGCAACTTCTGCAGCGGAGGGTCCTTCTCCTCCTACGGTCATCGAACGACTAATCGCCAGTAGGGAACTTTCCCTTTCGATTAGATACTGCTGTCTCTTTCTTAAAGCCGATGTCTGGCTGTCTTTGGATGAACCCAAAAAATGATCAATTACGATCTGTTATTCTTAGGGAATTTAATTCCCTGAATTTTCCTTGCTTTCTTTATCGGGAATCCAAGAACTGAAGAGTTCTTCTTCAAACTTCCGGACGAAGCTATCCCTTAGGCTGTTTACATCCTGTTGAATGACAGGATGTGGAGCTATCCTTTGAAATTTGACAGAAAAGGACCGTAATACCCTTCTGACGAAGTTAGCCCTTGGAACTTTGTCGCATTCCATTGTTCAAAGTTAAGCTTCCAAAGCGAAGCTAACACTTGGATATTTTCTTGCATCCTGCCTTCGTGTGGGATGCGGAGTCACATTGCAGCTGCGAAGCTAAGCCTCAGGGCGAAACTATCGTTAGGCCAGCTTCGCTCAGAGAGCGAGGCTATGCCTTGTCAAATTTTGCTTTCTTGTTTTATCCTTTGCTTGGCTGATGAACTAATCATAGTTTCTCTTTGTTCCTGTAGTGCACTACACTCCTGGTCCTTTGAACAGTCTATTTGAGATGGCTAGGGGATTGGACGACCATGTCAGCCTGCAATTCCAAGGGCAGGCTTCTCTGTTTAGCGAGCGGAGCTCTCCCGCTCGAGACACGCTTATTTACAGTAAGGACCAACGCACCCTGAGGTGCATCTTGACTACTGCTCCCCTTGAAGATTTTGATCGTCGAACCTATAGGAAACCCGACTTCATGTTCGGGGATGCCGCGCCAGACCCTGATCGCCAGCTGCTGGCCAAAAAGGGGCAATGGATTTTTCAATTGAATGGTGAGAAGTTCTATCTTCCATCTAACAAGCGACATTTTTTCTTGTCTTTCTTCGAGTGCATGACGAAGGCTCGGAAGATGTCATGGGAAGTGAGCCGGAGTAGCGACTCCGTCCATGTAGGGAAATTGATACTTCACTCTCCTGGTTATGCAAGAGCAGGGCCTCCTCGTTGCATAATTGATTGGGAAAGGAGTATAGTGTGAAGTTGCACAAATATTCAGTAAAAGAAAGAAGGTTTAGAGTCAACCTTAGGTGCTTGATCACTCTACAAAGTATTTAAAATGATTGATGTACCCTTTCCGAATCACCGTAGTAGCAGTGGCTATACGGGTTGAATCCTCAGGGAGAGCTTGCGATGGAAGCGTTACGGTTCGAAGTGAAGATAGAAAACGAAGATTCTTCTTTGTTTTAAAAGAATGCAAAAGACATGGAAAAAGAAATGAAAGAATTGGTGGATTTGTGCATAATGAAAAATGAAATGAAAAGAAATTGAAATAAGATTTGCTTGGAAAGGAAACTAAAAGAAAGAAAACTTTGTAGAAGATTTAAAGATGGAGAAAATCATGACTAGATAACCTTACTAATTTGCTAAACTTACTAAACTCCGTGATAGTGATGCGTGCCTTATGTTGATTCATCGGCATATGTTTGTCTTACGTGTTGGTCTAGTTCCTTTCCCACTTGGATGACGGGTGATCATTCTTGGACTTGTCTTGTAGCCTCATAGATGTCATCGGCCTACAAGATAGACTTTCAATAATGGAATCAAAAGAGCGACACTCAAGGGATGCTAAGGAAGAAGATACAGCATTCATTAATGGAATTAAAGAAGTTGTACAACAAATAGCATATGGTTGGTGATCCATCTCCATGTTCCATCAAGGTACTTGTTCTAAAGACAAGGCTCTAAATGAGGCACACATGAATCATATGGAATTACAACAAGAACTTACCAAGCATGAAAGTAACCCATCGGGGATGAAGAAGACTCAACAACTTGCAAGATTAAGAATTTGCATTCACCCAAGAGTTAGAAGTTAAGCAAGATTAGTTGTTAGCTAGTCATGTTAGAAGAAATTAGCTACTAGCCATTACAAGAAAAGAAAAGCAATTCATGAATAAAAGTGCAATGAAAGTAAAGCCAGAATTAAAGAAAGCAAGTAAATACTAGAAAATGCAATAGAAGAGAAAAGAGAATGGATTAATCCTTGCTTCACAAGTTGTCACCCCTTGGTTTACACAAGCTCTCTCTCTCTTACAATCTCTTTCTTTGCAGAATTTCTAGTAGGAAGAAGAAGAACTAGAGCAACAAAAATCCTAGAAAAAAACTATAAAATACAAACTCTATCCTCTAATCTCTCCTCTCTCTTCTTCTTCTCTTTTTGCAAAGGCCCTGATGGTGTATTTATAGCCTCAGTGAGAAGCCTCTGGAACCCAGGTTGTTGGAGAGAATCTCGGGCTCAACAGCCTTCTAACTGTCGCAGAATCGCGGCAGTTGCTGTGGATATGCGGCAGAATCTTGGCCGTTGAGGCTGAGATTTCTGGTGCGAGTTTGTTACAGGTTGTTAGCCACGTGGACCTTCTGGAAGTCTGAGCTGGCGCGTGGATATCTCTAGATCCTGGCCTCAACCTATGTGCTCTCTTTTGGGCTTTGATTTAATTCTTGATAATTAAAGGGATTTTGGGCCTTTTCTCTATTAGAATATGGACCTGCAAAAATAGAGAGAAAAAGATTAAAAAATCACATTTTTATTTACAATATACATGGTATGGATGTGATAAAATATGCAAAAATGAATAACAATCACACCCCCATACCTAGCTTTTGCTCGTCCTCGAGCAAAAAAAGAAAGAAAAAGAAAATCCTAACTAGTTTATTACACCACTTTCGTAGGTGACACGATTGCACTGAGCACGTGCAACAAGCCATTAAACCTCTAGGTTACCCTAGAGGAGGAGTGTTGTCTCCTGAGGGTTTTCAGCGGATTGCACCCACAAAATCCATAAAGAAAAATAAAAGGGTTAGTGAAAATTTTGATCCATATTTTAAAGATTCTTACTTAAGTTATAGGTTTCAGGTTACCCTAAACTTGACATTCCTTTTATAAGCGTCTATTTGGAGTTTTGTTTTCATCTTAGGTTAAGTTTTTAGGGAAAAGATCAAAAACTGGATTTTGCATCAATCCTAGGATATATACATCTATAAATATGAAGGGTCTTTCTCAGACTAAGTTCATTTATTTACTAATATATATAACATATATATATATTTTAAACGATATTTATTTATTTACATTTCCTTAGCATCCTTAGGCTTTCTAGTTTACCCTTGTAACGAGTCTCTTACCGATGACTCCCAAACCAGACGGTCTTAGGGCACCAGATGAGAAAACATCCCTAAGGTTCGATGACTCGAGTAAAAAGGCCACGAAAGAATTTAATGACTTAACCACCTTTAGGCGTGATTAGCAATGCTTCTTGAGGCACGACTAACCAGCTTAATTAGTGGCTAAGTAATTATTATTTATTTATATACATATTTTTTTTCTTTTTCTATTTTTTTATTATATATGTAAATAAAGTCACAAAGTCTTTGATTAATCCTTCAATATGTTTAATGTATATATCCTAAAGAAAGAATTAAAATCTAGTAATTTTTCTAATCCTTTATTACTTAACCTAAAAATCTAACAAAACTCCTCTTTTCGACTTATAATTAAAAATCTTAGTTTAGAGCTTCCTTAATCCCTAAAGTTAAGTTTGATTCTTTAAACATGGATCAAGAATTTCCTTTTTTTATATTTTTTTCCTAAAAAAAATAAATCTAACAAGAAAATAGAAAATCTATAAAGAAAGGTAAAATCTAAAAGAAAATAAAAACCTAAAAAGAAAGTGAAAATCCTAAAAATAAAAATAAAAAGCCTAAAAAGAAAATGAAAAATCCTAGGTTAGCATCTACCCCCCCATACCTATCTCATGCATTGTCCCCAATGTATGCAAGATGAAATGATGCATGAAATAGGTAAAGGTATGAAGCTACTCCCTCCGTCGCTTTGGACCAGCAGTGGTGCTAGGTCCAGCCGACTGTGATCGTCTTAGCGCACCCTCGATACTATCCAACCTAGAGGATTGCTCCTCTACCTTCTTCCTAAGACGAACCTGCCCCCGAAAGATCTTCTTCATGCCCCGCCAGATGGTGGACATGAAGGCATGTGAATCAGATGGGGGATCCTGCCTCCAAAATTACGGCTCATCTTCTTTCTCTAAGCTTTCCTCCGAAGAGGACTCCACCGGTATATCTTCGGGTTGGACACTAGGTGTCCAAACCGCGTGCAGACAACTGTTATATGAACTGGTGGGTCTCTCTGCAGTAATAAACACTCGGTCAAAAGAATTGAAGACATCGTCTGGTAGGAAGGTCCTACACAGACGAGTAATCAGGATGGGATGGGAATATTTTGCACCCCGAGTACGGGAGGAATTGGCAAGGATTGCGTGGAAGATGGCTTTATTTAAACAGACCGTGTGTTGTCGAGTCATCAAATCATGAATTATTTGCAACACTGGTCTGTTAAAGGATGTGACATGTTCAAGCCCTAAAATATTGCGTTGGATCCAGCGTCCAACGCAGTACACATTTCGAAAGGTGGTGTTGGCTTTGAGCCCACGGTCCTGCTCTGTGCAGCGAGCCCCCATGATTGTAATGTACTCTATCAGTGGTAGGGGGTCGCTATGATGGCGGTGACTTGGGACATTAGTAATTTCCTCAAGGAGAGGAATTGTGATAAAGATGTCCCCTAACGGCATATGGACAACGAATTGGTATGTCTCATAACTAACAGATGCATGATCAAGTGCATTATAAAATGTAGTGACTAGGTCAGGGCAGTAATATGCATCATTCTCACTGTTATCATATACCAAAGAATACCAATTCCAAGAATGTAATCGATCAACAAATATGTGTCCATACCCCCCATGATCATTCAGAATTTTTGAAAAATCTTTTTCCACAAACAGTTTTGGGGCTATGTGTAATAGTGTAAATTAAAGCAATGGATCTAGAGAGGAAAGATCAAACCGCCCCCGGAGTTCGTGGGGGGAAAATCCAAGTCGGGTGTGCAGAGGGCACAGGAAGAAGAATTTGGTTGATCGTGCACTAGATCGGCCACCAGAGAAAATTTTCGATCAGTGGAAAATTTGGCTGAGCTCCAGGTGTTGCAGGACAGCCGCAGATCTGCGGCAATGGTCGCGAGATTGCGGCAGGAAAAGGGTTGCTATGGAAGGGAAAAGGAATTAAGGGCGGCGCTTAAGAGAGGGAGTTTAGATCTGAGAGATTTTCTGCGTTTGAGGGAGGAGGGTAGGGTAGAGAATATTTATAGGAGAGAAATAGAATGAGAGTTCCAACTTTAGCCCTAGGTTAAAAGTGAATTTACAAGCCTAGGGATATGGAACCTTGAAAATGAGTTTGACCCTAGGGAAGAGATGTAAAGACCTAGGAATTTTGAATTTGAAAAGTTGTGAAACTCCTTTAAGCACATAAGTCCCTCATTTATTATTATTATTATTATTATATTTTATTTACAAAAGTGTACAAAAGAATTATTTACAAAAAATATTTACAAGTGTGACCCTCACCTAGGCTTTTCTTTGGTCTTTTCCCCCTGGCCCGTTTCCCATCATTCCAGTGTGTTTGTTTGCGCGGGCTCAGTTGGGAAACGTATTGAATTATTTTCTTAGCCCTAGGTGTTTCCAGATTCAATTGTTTGTTGTCATTCATGCTCATTCCACCACATTGTTCACTAAAAAATTCCTTGTCACCACTTTCACTCTGAATCTCATTACTTCCAATGTTAAGGAATTTCAGCTCCTCTCCATACAATTCTTCAAAATTCAGGTCAACATTTTCCTTAGGAAGTGTACAATCAGTTAACCTACCCCGAATTGGCTCATCCAGACACATGATCTCATCAGCGAAAAGGTCTTCAAAGGATATATCAATTGGAGGTTCTTGAACTATATCCTTTTGGGATACAGTCACAGTTGGCTCAGTGAAAGTGAAAATATCCAAATCAACTTTCTCCTTTTGAAAGGGTACTCGGCTAACAGGATTTTCCACTTCGAGAGAATCACAAACTTGTGACTCATCTTTCCCTATTTCCTCACAATTGTCTCTAATAAAGTTGACCTCAAATGTTTGATCTTTTGTTTTATGAGGCTGTGTGTGGAAGACATTCATTTCACGAGTCATGTCACCAAAGGTTAACCTCATTGATCCATTCCGGCAATTGATGATGGCATTTGCTGTAGCCAGGAATGGTCGTCCCAAAATGACAGGAGTTTGAGCCCTTTGATTGGAATTAGACACAGGTTATGTCTCAAGGACTACAAAATCTACAGGGTATATGAACTCCCCAACTTTGACAAGGACATCGTGAATTTCCCCCTTGGGTCTCTTGACAGAACGATCAGCCAATTGTATGGTCATTTGGGTAGGGAGAAGATCGCCTAACCCTAATTGTTGGTACACAGAAAAAGGTAGGAGATTGATGCTGGCCCCTAAATCAAGCAGTGCCCTATTGATTGTAGTCTGTCCTATGATGCATGAAATGGTGGGGCTCCCTGGGTCTTTGTATTTTACAGGAGTTGGACCAGTGAGCAACTCGCTAATGGTTGATGCTAGGAAGAATTTTTTAGGGACTTGTGTTTCCTCTTCTTGGTGCACATTTCCTTCAAGAATTTGGCATATGATGGCACTTGTTGTATGGCATCAAGAAGAGGGACATTGATTTGGACCTTCTTAAACATTTCTCTTATCTTCTCCATATGAGCATTTGTCTTGTTATTTGTAAGCCTATTTGGAAATGGTACACTAGGCTTATAAGGTTGCTCATCTACCTTTTCTTTACCCTTGGCTTTTGAAGTGGATGGCTCTGTACTAGAGGATGGTTTGTCAGAAGCTGGTTGCATTAGGACAGGAGGTGTTGACTTTGGTACTGGATGAGATGATTGACTAGAAACCTTATTGTCTATCTGTTTTCCAGATCTCAGGGTATGAATAGCATGACAATGACTTGGGCCCGTGTCTTCATGTTTGGGATTTGGCAATGGCTGGCTTGGTAACAGTCCTTTTTGTCTCCCATTTACTGAATTAGCCAATTGCCCAATTTGGACCTGAACTTTATTCATATCCTGTTGATAGTTCTTTGTAAAGGTTTCTAACATTTTCCTCAACTCCGATATTTCTGAATCATTCTGGGGTGGATGTTGATAATATGGAGACTGAAAATGTGTTTGGTAGTGTGGTGGACTTTGATAAGGTTGTGACTGAGGTGGACTTTGAGATGCATGAAAATTTGGTGCATTACGATTGAAACCGGATGGGTGAGACTAAGCATTGTAAGGATGTGGAAGTTGTGGCCTATGATGCTCAGGACCAGACTGACTCCACGAAAAATTTGGATGGTTTCGCCATCCCGAATTGTATGTGTTGGAGTATGGATTGTGAGGGGGTCTGGTAAAAGCTGCATTCATGTTCTCTTGATATGATTGGGGCTAATACAAAGGACACTCCTCAAAGACATGGTTGAGATCATGACAGTAGGTGCAACCCGGTTTGATCAGAGGTGATGGGTTAACCTGATTAACCACAGAATTTCCCCTTGACTCAAGCAGTTCTATCCTCTTCATCAATTGTGTGATCTTGGCTTCCGCAGCTATAGAGGATTCTATGGAGTGCATACCAGTTCTGGAAGTGGAGGAAGTGGGTTTATCAGGGCATGACTCCCACTGAATGGTTTTCTCAGCTAGGGCTTCAAAGAGATCCCACCCCTGATGCTCATCTTTCTTCAAAAATTCCCCTTGGCACATGGATTCAAGGAGTGTTTTCGTTTGATAGTCAAGTCCGTCATAGATAATTTGGCACTGACGCCATTTCTCTATGCCGTGATGAGGACATAGGGTTAGAAGGTCTTTGAAACGCTCAAAATATTTCCAGAACGGTTCGTGTGATTCCTGCTTGAATTGCATGATATTCTTTCGCATGAGGGCTGTTTTGTGGATGGGATAAAATTTCTTAAGAAAGACTTTTACAAAATCATCCCAAGAAGATATGGAACTGACGGGAAGATTGTAAAGCCATTTCTTAGCTAAATCCTTAAGTGCAAACGGTATGAATCTTAACCTAACAACATCCTCAGTCAGTTGAGAAATTCTCATCATTAAACATACTTCTTCAAACTCTCGAATGAAGAGGTACGCGTCCTCAGACTCTAGACCATGAAATCGGGGAAGTGTATTTATGAATTGCGGTTTCAGCTCGAAGTGATTTCCATTTGGTTCAGGGAGAAGAATGCACGATGGCAGGGAAGTGCGAATCGGATAGAATCGATCTTAAAGTGAAACGTTGTTTTCCATTGTGTCAAGTGGTTGTGTAAGTGCAAGTGTAGAAATTCTAACAAGTCTTGCAGAATTTGGATCACGGAACCACTCTTGCATATACAGTCATAAACAACGTGCACCGATCACACCAGCGAAAAAGAAAATAACAAACAATAAAAGAAAAATCAATCCAAGCTATTTAGGATTCCTGGACCTAGACGACTCCTAACTGATTAGACTGTCCACGGGAGGTTTAGTGTAGACTTTGACTACAAGCTAATCAGCCAGGTAAGGGCAAGGTTGTTGGGAGGTTTTCCGTCAAAGACGTTCCTTAATTAAGTAACCACCAACCTTTGGGCTTTCGGCCCTCAATCCCTTTCCTAGACACTGATTTTATAAAAGTCAATTTCCAACACTTTTCCCCCTTAGGATAATCTCCTAAGTGAGTCCGGATGTCCCTAGGGCCAACGTCTATCAAATTTTATTACAAGCTTGGGATTGTGAGTGCTTGGAAAAAATGATTTTTGGGCTAAGGAAAGGGTGATGAAATCCCCCACCTTATCTTATTTATTGGGTATGCCCTTAAAATCGATTGTGTGCAAGTGTACGATTATAAACAAATAAGGTTCACTCAAAGCAATTAAAATCAAACAAGGAGTGAGTCCTATTCAATATGCAATGCACACGTACCTTGCATCCAGCACTCTTCAACAGTAAAAGTAAATGAATTGAAAAGACACATGCCTAGAAATGCAAATGTCTAATCAATTTTTAACTTGGCAACCAATTTTTACTGTTGATTATTAGCAGATATAAGGTGAAGCATACAAGAATTTAAGTATTGCAGCAGCTGTATTTTGCAGAGCAAGCAGCCCTGCAGAAATTAGGTCAGTAGTTAACTCCTCCTTGCCGAAAATCTGCGGCTTTTGCCGTGGAATTGCGGCAATTCAGAGGACTTCTGATTTCTGCTTTCAAGAGCAGAAGCCCAGAGCCACTTATATGTTACTGTAGTGTAAATTTTTCTATTTTCTTCACCTGTAACCTGCAACAGAGAAGAAGATTCATTTAGTTCTTCACTTGAAATAAAAAACCGTTGCTCTCCCCGGCAACGGCGCCAAAAATTTGATTGGGAAAGGAGTATAGTGTGAAGTTGCACAAATATTCAGTAAAAGAAAGAAGGTTTAGAGTCAACCTTAGGTGCTTGATCACTCCACAAAGTATTTAAAATGATTGATGTACCCTTTCCGAATCACCGTAGTAGCAGTGGCTATACGGGTCGAATCCTCAGGGAGAGCTTGCGATGGAAGCGTTACGGTTCGAAGTGAAGATAGAAAACGAAGATTCTTCTTTGTTTTAAAAGAATGCAAAAGACATGGAAAAAGAAATGAAAGAATTGGTGGATTTGTGCATAATGGAAAATGAAATGAAAAGAAATTGAAAATAAGATTTGCTTGGAAAGGAAACTAAAAGAAAGAAAACTTTGTAGAAGATTTAAAGATGGAGAAAACCATGACTAGCTAACCTTACTAATTTGCTAAACTTACTAAACTCCGTGATAGTGATGCGTGCCTCATGTTGATTCATCGGCATATGTTTGTCTTACGTGTTGGTCTAATTGCTTTCCCACTTGGATGACGGATGATCATTCTTGGACTTGTCTTGTAGCCTCATAGATGTCATCGGCCTACAAGATAGACTTTCAATAATGGAATCAAAAGAGCGACACTCAAAGGATGCTAAGGAAGAAGATACAACATTCATTAATGGAATTAAAGAAGTTGTACAACAAATAGCATATGGTTGGTGATCCATCTCCATGTTCCATCAAGGCACTTGTTCTAAAGACAAGGCTCTAAATGAGGCACACATGAATCATATGGAATTACAACAAGAACTTCCCAAGCATGAAAGTAACCCATCGGGGATGAAGAAGACTCAACAACTTGCAAGATTAAGAAATTGCATTCACCCAAGAGTTAGAAGTGTTGAAGCCTACCAAGTTGAAGCCTATCAAGTTGCAAGATTTTGATGATGGACAAACATTTCTACCTCATGATGATTGCTCTACCTCAGTTGAAGCCAATTGAAGATTATGGGTGCTTTTGGAAGTTTTGTGTAACTTCAGAATAAATGTGAAAAGCCTTGATCACTTACACAAAAACTCTTCCCAAGTCGACTTGACCCTTTGATATAGTCGACTACCCATACTTAGTCGACTTGCCAAAAACCCTAGTCGACTAGACCATTCCAAACCAAATTTCCTAACTCTCTGTTTGGACCCTGACATGACTATTAGTCGACTTGACTTTCATACCTAGTCGACTAACAGATACCCTAGTCGACTACCCAATTCCCCAAGTCGACTAATATCATATACAAAATTTTCCCAACTCTCTGTTTCTGTCTGAAATGAAACTTAGTCGACTACCCGTATTTCCCAAGTCGACTAACACATTTTATAGTCGACCAACAGTCTTTTTTAGTCGACTAATTCAGTTATCCAGAAACCTATTCTGCCAACAGACATATACCTAGTCGACTAATTGCTAAACCCAGTCGACTAATAGTTGAATTTTTGCCTAGTCTAGTCGACTAACTCAGAATCCTAGTCAACTATAGGCAGTTTCTGACTGTTGGACAGTTTCTCTTATCTGATCCTTTTGGCAACGTTTTCCAACGTTTAAATTATCTGAATTGGTCCTATAACTACCCTAACTAACCCTAGTCTTCAGCTATAAATAGGGAAGTTATTCCAAAGGCCAATTACCAAGTCTTTCCATCAGTTTTCCAAAGAAAAATTCCAGAAAACCTGAAAAACTGATTTCCAACTTCGGTTCTTCACCAAAAGACCTTCCATTAGTGAAGTTCTCTGAAGTTCATCTTTCCTATACTGTACCTTGTCCACTACACATTCAGTATCAAGGCTATAGGAAAATTATTGTATTCATTCAAAGAAGATTTTGTACAAGGCGTCTTCTTGGGAGTAGAAGAAAGTTGTACAAGGTGTTTGTTCTCTTGGTGTAAAGAGGAGTTGTGCACATTTGGCAAAGGGCGTTTGTCAAGTGGTGTACAAGGCATTGGTTGTGGGTGTACACAAATCAGGAAAGGAAAATCTCAAGCGGTTGGCTTGGGGACTGGATGTAGGTCACAAGGACCGAACCAGGATAACTCTCTTGTCTTTGCATTTGAATTTTCTGAGTTTATCTTGTATTTATTTTATTTCCTGCAAGTAAATTGATTTACAGTTTTTAAACACTATTCACCCCCCCTCTAGTGTTGTGTTGCTTTGATTATAGATCCTACATTTGGTATCAGAGCAGGTTCAAGGCAACAACCATACAAAGATGGCAACGGAGTTCCCATCATCCCAATTCAAAGAAGGGCATTATACACAACGTCCACCGCTATTTGACGGAACCAACTACAACTATTGGAAGTGTAGAATGAAGATCTACTTGCAGTCACTCAACTACGATCTTTGGAACATCGTAGAAGCAGCGTACACCAAGCCTACAACCAACTACAACGCTTGGAGTGAAGATCAAAAGAAGAATGCAAATCTTGATGCCAAGGCGATGAATGCTCTATTTTGTGCCTTAACCAAAGAAGAGTTCAACCGTGTGTCAACATCAACCTCTGCACATCAAATATGGCATACACTTGAGGTAACACACGAAGGTACTAATAAAGTTAAGGAATCTAAAATTTCTGTTCTTGTCCACAGATTTGAGTTGTTCAAAATGAAGGAGAATGAAACCATATCCAAAATGGTTACAAGATTCACCGACATTACCAATTCATTAGCATCTCTTGGAAAGGACTACACCCAAGTTGAAAGAGTCCGTAAGATTCTTCGTGCACTCACACCGGAATGGGAGAAGAAGACAACCGCAATTGAAGAGGCGAATGATCTCTCAACTATGACATTAGAAAACCTAATTGGTAATCTAATGGCATATGAAGTGCAGATAGAAGAAAGAAAGAAGGACGAACAACAACACCAATCCAAGAAGAAAGTACTTGCCTTCCATACAACTTCAGATACAGACAATTCGGATGAAGATGAAGAAGAAATGGCCATGCTTTCAAGAAAGTTCAAAAGGTTCTTAAAACAAGGTAAGTTTAAAAAGAATAAAGATACTAACGATATTCCTACTTGTTTTAAGTGTAACAAACCAGGCCACATGAAGAAGGATTGTCCATTGATGAAATCAAAAGAACACTTCAAGACTTTCAACAAGTTCAACAAGTTCAACAAGTTCAACAAGAAGAAGAAAGCCTTCCAAGCAACATGGGATGATAGCGACTCATCTTCCTCTGACGAAGAAGAAGCAACGGAAACCGCCAATATCTGCTTCATGGCCCAAGAAGACGAGGTACAAGATTATGATGAGTTATTAGAAGCTTTTAATGAATTGTTTAATAATTTCAAAAATGAAAAGATTAAAAATAAAGTCTTAATAAAGGAAAATGAAAGACTCATTCATGAAAATGCATGTTTTGTTTCTCAAACATCTTCTCTAAGTTCTCAAAATGAAGATTTTGAAAAAGTTATTGCATCTTTAAAAAAGGATAATGAAATTTTCTTAAAAGAAAATTCTTTACTTAAAAAGGAAACTATTTCTTTAAATTCTAGAATTTCTATTTTAGATAAAGACATGATTGTTTTCAAAATTAAGTATGAAGATCTTTTGAAAAATGTAACTAAATTTAATAAGAAAAAGAGAATTTAAATGTTTTATTATCTTCTCAAAAGATGTCTAACAATCATTTTGGTCTTGGTTTTTCAAAAGATAAGATGTATAAACCTACTCATGTTGGTATTGGATTTTCAAAAACCAATTTTGTAAAATCTACACATAATCCATACAATTCTTTTGTAAAAAGAAATAATATTTCAAAAAGAATTAGATGCAAATATATATGGGTTCCTAAGAATCTAAATAATGTTGATAAAAATGTTTATATTGCATCTTATATACATGATGTATGTAATTCTAAGAATTATGTTTATACTAACAAGTGGAAACCAAATTCCAATTGGATTTGGGTTCTTAAAGGCTAACCTTTTTCGGACCCTATCATGATGGGTACCATACATATTGTTTTTATCTTATAGGTACCTTATAAAGAAAAGTGGATACTTGATAGTGGGTGTTCCAAACACATGACCGGACATATGCAACTACTATCTTCCGTTCAAATCAAAAAGGGAGGTACAGTGATATTTGGAGACAATAACAAAGGAAAAGTTATTGGTACCGGCATAGTTGGTAACATTTCAAAACCCCTTATTGAAAATGTTCTTTTGTAAGAGGTTTAAAACACAATCTATTAAGTATTAGTCAATTATGTGATAAGGGTTATAAAATTGTTTTTGAAAAAGATGCTTGTCTTATTTATGATACTAATATGAAAGATATTTTATTTAAAGGTTTTCGAAACAATAACATTTATGAGTTATCAATAACATGCATGTCATCTAATGATAATTTATGTCTACTTGCTTCTAATAATGATTATTTTTTTTGGCATAAAAGATTTGGTCATTTGAATATGAAAACTATTTCTAAGATTTCTAAATTTGATTTAGTTAAAGGTCTTCCAAAAATTGCTTTTAAAAAGGATTATTTTTTGATTCTTGTCAATTAGGAAAACAAGTTAAATCATCTTTTAAATCAAAGGATTTAGTTTCTACAAATAGACCTTTAGAATTATTGCATTTGGATTTATTTGGACCTACTCGTGTTTCTTCATTAAACAAGAGTAGATATGTTTTTGTCATTGTTGATGATTATTCACGTTTTTAATGGGTAATTTTTCTTAAAAATAAAAATGATACTTTTGATGAATTTGTAAGTTTTTGTAAAAGAATTCAAAATCAAAAGTCTCTAAACATAGTCACTATTCGAAGTGATCATGGAGGAGAATTTGAGAATGAATCTTTTTCAAATTTCTGTGATAAGTATGGTATTACACATAATTTGCATTTCCTAGAGCATCTCCTCAAAATGGTGTTGTAGAGAGAAAGAATAGGACTTTGCAAGAATGTGCTAGAACTATGCTTATGGACAGTAACTTACCAAAATATTTTTGGGCTGAAGCTACTGCTACTGCTTGTTATGTTTTAAATCGTGTGCTTATTCGACCTTTTTTAAATAAAACATCTTATGAATTGTTTCATAATAGGATTCCAAAAGTTTCTACTTTAAGATTTTTGGATGTAAATGCTTTATCTTAAATACAAAAGATCCTTTAGATAAATTTGATGCTAGATCCAATGAAGGTATTTTTGTTGGATACTCTACTCATAGTAAAGCATATAGAATATTTAATAAGAAAACATTTACTATTGAAGAATCATTACATGTTAAATTTGATGAATCCTTTACTAAACCTGTTTCTAATACTTCTCCACATGATGATGATCATATCATAGATACTCCTAATGATAATATTGTTATATCTTCTGTTGATACTAACATTTCTAAGGATGATGAAATTCCTACCGAGTTACCGAAAGCATATGTTGAAGTAAGGAATCATCCACAAGATTTGGTAATTGGAGATATAAATCAAGGAGTTCAGACGAGATCCAAGTTGAACTACATGACACAAATTGCCTTCATTTCACTCATTGAACCGAAGAATATCAAAGAAACATGTGCGGATGATTTTTGGATAATTGCCATGCAGGAAGAGTTGAACCAATTTGTAAGAAATAATGTTTGGGATCTTGTTCAACGTCCTACTGATCATCCAGTCATCGGTACAAGATGGGTCTTTAAGAACAAACTCGATGAATCAGGTGAAGTCATTAAGAACAAAGCAAGGTTAGTAGCACAAGGTTACAATCAAGAAGAAGGTATTGATTTTGATGAAACTTATGCACCAGTAGCAAGACTTGAATCTATTCGTATATTACTTGCTTTCTCATGTTTTTTTAATTTCAAACTTTATCAAATGGATGTTAAAAGTGCCTTTTTAATTGGAATTATTAAGGAAACTGTTTATGTTGAACAACCTCCAGGTTTTGAACATGAAAAATTTCTAAACCATGTTTTTAAACTTAAAAAAGCTTTATATGGTTTAAAGCAAGCACCTCGTGCTTGGTATGATAGATTAAAAAGTTTTCTTTTAAATTCTGATTTTAAAATGGGAAGAGCAGATACAACTCTTTTTATTAAACATGTTAATAAAGATATCTTAATCATTCAGATATATGTTGATGATATCTTATTTGGTTCTACTAACGATAACCTTTGTCAAGAATTTTCTAAGACCATGCAGAGTGAATTTGAGATGAGCCATATGGGCGAACTTACTTACTTCCTCGGTCTGCAAATAAAGCAAATGAAGGATGGAATCTTCATCTCCCAATGCAAATATGCTAAGGAACTTCTAAAGCGATTTGGCATGGAAATTCTGGTCATAAGAATACTCCCATGAGTACGACAACTTTTTTGGACAAAGATGAAAATGGTAAGAATGTCGATCAGAAACTCTATCGAGGTATGATTGGCTCTTTACTTTATATTACTTCAAGTAGACCGATATTATGTTCAGTATATGATTATGTGCTAGATATCAGTCAAATCCTAAGGAATCACATATTAAAGCAGTGAAAAGGATTTTCGATACTTAAATAACACAATCAATTATGGTTTATTTTATCCAAAATCATGCACATTTGATTTATTATCGTATAGTGATGCTGATTTTGCTGGATGTAAATCTGATCGGAAGAGTACTAGTGGTACTTGTCATTTTTTGGGACATTCACTAGTATCATGGTTCAGTAAAAAGCAAAATTCTGTGTCATTATCAACAACCGAGGCAGAATATATTGCTTCTAGTGTTGCATGTGCACAAATTATATGGATGAAACAAACCTTACTTGATTATGGCATGACTATCACAAACTCACCTATTATGTGTGATAATACTAGTGCTATTAATTTATCTAAAAATCCTGTTCATCATTCACGTACCAAACATATTGATATTAGACATTATTTTTTACGTGATCATGCTTTAAAAGGTGACATTTCTTTATCTTTTATATCAACTGATAATCAAATTGCTGATATATTCACAAAACCTCTAAAAGAAGATACTTTTATAAAATTTAGAAGAGATTTGGGTATTTGCAATTTTTCCGATTTTTAAACATTTTTTAAGATTTTTTCAAAGGCAATTTTTACATAATTTAGTCGACTTACTATTTTTATTAGTCGACTTATAGAAGACTTAGTCGACCTGCATTTACACCCAGTCGACTCCTGTAACCAACAGAGACTTCACTTTCTAATTTTTCAAAAATTAGTCGACCATAGTAAATATATAGTCGACTAGTCCATTTATTAGTCGACTAATATTACTCTGTAAGTCGACTAAAACTGTGAAATTTGTTTTCTGATTTCGGATTTCCACTTTGAAACCCGACCCGCTCTTTTAAGTCAAGGATCCAATAACCCTAACTTTTAATTCTAACCACTGATCTACTTCTAGGATTGATCCTAACCTTTGATTCATTTCCTTCCCTCATACAAAACCCTAGGTTTTCCCTCATTTCTTCTTTCCAGCCGAGCCCTAGTCGACCAGCAGCAGCAAAAGAAAAATTTCTGCAGCAGCCTTCACCAGTGATCTCCTTCAAATTCCTCCACTTTTCTTTCAAATCTTGGTATAATCTTTCAAATCTCAGTACTTTTCTTTCTTATCTACTGTTATCTTGCTTCAATTTTAGTTTTCAACATGTCAAAATCCAAGAAAACTAAGTTTACTCCCTCATCATCAACTTCCCAAGTTGATTTTAAGAAATTTCTTAAAAATCCAGCCCTAGAGGAAGATTACATTAGATTGTCCTCTTTAGACATCATTCCAGGAAGATTTGTCAAGTATGAAGATTTTTCCCACTATGATATAGTCTCCTATTTGAGAAATTGTGGACTGTTTAATATGTTTTCTACTGACTTTAAGCAAGCATATTATCCATTCCTAATTTATCTGTTTTATACCAACTTAACCTTTGAAGATAATGAGGACGATGTCCATATTTATTCCTTGGTTAAAGGTATAAATCTTAAGCTTTCCCCTAAATCAATTGGCCGTATCCTGTCAATTCCATTTCACGGCCTCTTACTTGATGAAATCATTATGGATGATGAGGAAGTATTAAGCAATATCTTTCTACCGGGCCAAGGGTTACCTATGACCAACACCAAACTGAAACCTATTCCACGTCTCATAGGTCGAATCCTATCTTACAATATCTGTCCCAAAACTGGTAGTTACAATTACTATTCCAGAGAATTATCAGCTTGTGTCTATGCTATTATGGCTGGACTCGAGGTTAATTGGGCCAAGATTATCTTTGATGCTATGGTTAAGTATCATTCATCCTTCCTTCCTTTTGGAGCCTTTTTGACACCTATTTTTCGGAAATATCATGTTGATCTTGCCTCCGAAACTAGTGTCATTAAGATCTTTGAATTGTTTGATAGTGCCGCCATACATCGAATGAAGTTAACTGATATTCCTCCTCCTGAACCACACCATCCCTCTTCACCTCCACATAGTCCCACTCAAGGTCCATCTTCCTCTTCACAACCTCCTTTCAATGAACCACCTCCAACTCAACCACCTCCATATGCTGATGCATTCTACAATTCCTTGTCTGCTGAGATTGCATCTATTCAAACCCAACAACAAGTTCTGCACGACTCTCAGTCTCAAGTCCTTGCAAATCAATCTTTGTTGATGAATCGGTTTGAGCACATGCAAATTCAGATGGATTCCTTTGCATCTACTCAATCAGCGATTCTGAGTCTTCTCAAGATACATTTCCCGCCACCTCCTCCTCCCGGATCCGAGCCTTGAAGACTATGGCGTTGGCGTTTCTTTATGTTTTTGCTTTTGCAACTCATATGTATGTTTTCTGCTTTTTGTTAATGACAAAGGGGGAGAACTTTGTGTTATGTAACTTTGTGTTATGTTAAAACTCTGTGTTCTGTTATGAAAATCACTTTTGTGTTATATCTGTTTCATATGCTATGTGTATCTGTGTGTTTCTGCCTGTTACATACATATTCTGAAAATTCTGCATGTATTGCAACTTTGTGACATAGTCAAAGAACATTGACATATATGTTATGGATACTGACATATGGCAATGCAGGTGCAACTTAAAACTTTCTGCAGGGGCAATATATTTTTTATAACCTAGTTACTGCAGGGGAGTTTTGTTGCAGGGGGAGCTATCATAAACATAAGTTGTCATCATCAAAAAGGGGGAGAATGTTGAAGCCTACCAAGTTGAAGCCTATCAAGTTGCAAGATTTTGATGATGGACAAACATTTCTACCTCATGATGATTGCTCTACCTCAGTTGAAGCCAATTGAAGATTATGGGTGCTTTTGGAAGTTTTGTGTAACTTTAGAATAAATGTGAAAAGCCTTGATCACTTACACAAAAACTCTTCCCAAGTCGACTTGACCCTTTGATATAGTCGACTACCCATACTTAGTCGACTTGCCAAAAACCCCTAGTCGACTAGACCATTCCAAACCAAATTTTCTAACTCTCTGTTTGGACCCTGACATGACTATTAGTCGACTTGACTTTCATACCTAGTCGACTAACAGATACCCTAGTCGACTACCCAATTCCCCAAGTCGACTAATATCATATACAAAATTTTCCCAACTCTCTGTTTCTGTCTGAAATGAAACTTAGTCGACTACCCCTATTTCCCAAGTCGACTAACACATTTTATAGTCGACCAACAGTCTTTTTTAGTCGACTAATTCAGTTATCCAGAAACTGTTGGCCCAAAAGGTTACACTCTCCAATTGTTTTGTGTTTTGATGATGACAAACCAAAGTAGAGCTATTTGGTACTAATAAGTTTGTTAAGATAAGTTTCAGGTTTGTACCATGTTTAGAGACCATTTGCTTAGCTATTGCAAGAACTTCTAAGTTCCACCAAGCGAGGAAGGCAAATTGCACATCAAGGAAGGATCATAGAAGAGAAGGCACTAGCAAGGCATTGGATGGCTCATAGACTTGGAGATAGCTCAAGAAGTCTTCATGTAATTTGTTTTTCAGTTTATAGTATGTTAAAGAATAGTGGATAGGTTTGAAGCTCTATCACACACGTTTTTGCGCACATGCTCATTCCAAAATAATTTCTTATAAATTATACAAAAATATTTTGCATACAAGTTTTTGCCTACAGATACATCTTTATATTTTATACTATTCCCTGTTCAAAAGTATTTTTGTTAAAATCAAAATCCTCTTTGTTTTCTTTCTTAAAGTCGATTTTTGACCTGATTCGGTCGACCGGGACAGTCGACCGAGTCTGTGTCAGTCTGGTCCGGTCGACCGGACCAGTCGACCGCAGTCCTGGCAGAGGCACGTATCAGTGTGCACGTCTGCCAGTCGACCGGGGCGGTCGACCGAGATATTGTTTTTGCTCACAGGTTTTCTCAGTCGACCGGGTCGGTCGACCGCTAGCCTATAACGGTCAAATTTTTGAACTACCGGTCGACCGGCCCAGTCGACCGATCTGACCGTTTGAACAGTAACGTGCAGATTTTTAAGAGCTGTTTATTTTTGTCTTTTGTGTTTAAAAATTCGTTTAAGGATATATTTTGATCTAATTACCTCCTAAACATCAGTAATTATGTTTTATCCCTAAACCCTAGCCCTCTCCTATAAATAGGGGTGTTTGGGGAGAGATTTGTCACAACAACAATTATTGCTAAAAATTCAAAAGTTTAAGGCTTTCAAAGTTCTTGGTTTTTGTGCTAAATTCTCTCAATTTTCTGAAGGGTTTTCAAAAGTTTTTCTCTGATTTCAATTTCTTTTCCTTACACACAAAAGAGCTTCAATTCTACTCATTATTCTCTAAGGACCTTTGTAAGGGAAGAGATTTTTGAAAGAGAGAGTTTGTGGTCTTGTGACTACTCAGATATTCTTGTGATTGTAATTGAGGAGTTGGGTACTCCGGTTGTAATTGTTCTTTGTGATAGTGGAAGTAGCTAGAATCCTTCTGGGGAAGGCGGGGAGTAGAGCTGGGTGCTCGAACCTCGATAACATATCCTTGTGTTTGCGATTGGTTTACATTCTTGCAATTCTTACTCTACTTTGATTGCACTTATTACTTGCTCAACATATTCATTGTCAAACTTGCTTGCATTCATCTTGTGATTCTTGTTTAGCTTTAAATTTTTATTTGCCCTTTGATTAGCATTGTCACCTATTCACCCCCCCTCTAGGTGACTTTTCAATTGGTATCAGAGCTTGGACTCTAGGTTTGGCTTAACATCCATAGAGAGATCCTTAAAATTTTGCTAATCAACATTTTCATTCATCCATTCATCACTAGTAAACATGGCCGACAACATTAAATCCCCACCTAAATTTGATGGCCTCAATTTCCCAATTTGGAAGGTTAGGATGACTATATTTTTGCAATCTTTGGGTAGCTTAGTAGCCAAGTCCTTGACCAAACCCTATGAAGCACCCGATGGTGATGAGAGCACTTGGACCGACCTTGACTTTAAACTATATGAGGCTAACTCCAAGGCCCAAAACTCCCTATTGACCGCCTTGAATGAGGATGACCTTACACGGGTAATTCATTGCCAATCCGCCTATGAGATTTGGCAACACTTATTGGTCACACACGAGGGGACTTCACAAGTCAAGAGAGCTAAGATAGATCTCTTGAGGTCCCAATATGAGTCATTTAAAATGCTTGATGATGAGTCTATTGATAGTATGGCTACAAGGTTTACTAAAATCACTAATGGTCTTTCTTCCTTAGGTGATGACATCTCCAACGATCAAAAGGTGCGGAAAGTAATTCGGGCTCTTCCTTCATCATGGGAGATCAAGGCCACCACCTTGAAGGAGTTAAACGACAAGGACGAGATGGACCTCATTAGTCTCATTGGGAACCTAAAGACCCATGAGATGGAGAAGAAGGCAAGAGAGGAGGCCACTACTTCAAAGAAGAAATCCATAGCCTTCAAGACTTCATCCACCAATGATGACGATGAAGATGACGAAGAAGAAGATGAGGAGCTAACTCTACTTGTACGGAATGTCAAGAGGTTGTACCGAAAGAACAAGTTCAACTTCCGGAGAAAATTTGAAGGCAAAGAGGAGCGGAAGATCATATGCTACAATTGCCGCAAACCCGGACATATCATGGCGGATTGTCCGGAGTTCAAGAAGAAAATGACTTCCTCCTTCAAGCCAAAGAAGCCGGAGGAAAAGAAAGCCTACAAAGCAACATGGGATTCGGAAAGCGAGTCCGAAGAGGAGGTGGATCAAGCTAATATGTGTTTCATGGCAAACACACCCAAGGTAACCCCTCAATCCCTTGATGATGAAGATGATGATGTAAGTAAGGAAGTTCTAGTGCATGCTTTTGTAGAACTTTCTGAAACTTATGATAACAAGAAACTTGAATGCATAAAATTACAAAAAGAAGTTGCTTTTCTTAAGAATCAACTTGCCATTGTTTCTAAAGAAAAAGATGATATTTCTTCTAATTTCATTTCTATGCAAAAAGAATTTTGTGCCTACAAGAGTACTTGTAAGGCAAAATCTCCTATTATTGATGAAAAAGAAATTTCCTCTTTTAAATCCAAAATGAATGATTTTGAAAAAGTTTTAAATGATTGTGCTTTCAATACTAAGAAACTTGAGAACATGTTTTCTAAAAAGCACACTTCACATGCTAAAATTTCACAAGATAAAAATTCTCATGCTAGCACCTCTCATGCTCATGCTCACAATGCTCATGCTCACAAATCACACACCCATTATGCTTTTAAATATGGTAGAGTATATAGATGCACATATTATGGTAAAAATGGACATTTAGCTAAGTTTTGCTATGATTAACTAAATAGAACAAATAATCTTGTTTGGGTTCATGACACTAACCCTAGAGGACCCAAGAAAATGTGGGTACCAAAATCAAGTCTTAAATTGTTTGATGTAGGTACACACCAAAGCTCCAAGACGTAGGGAGCGGTGGTACCTTGATAGTGGTTGTTCAAGACACATGACATGGGACATCAACAACTTCACAACCCTATCAAGGTACATGAAGGTGGCACCGTCACCTTCGGGGATGACTCCAAAGGAACTATCATCGGTATAGGTAACATTCAAATTGGTGCATCTCCTATTATTGAGAATGTTGTTTTAGTAGATGGTTTAAAACATAATTTGCTTAGCATTAGTCAACTTTGTGATCGTGGACTTAAAGTTGTTTTTGATGATACTTCTTGTAAGATTTTTGATGTTAAATCCGATATTTGTATTCTCACCGGTTTTCGTGATAATAATGTTTATATTATTGACATGCTTAATTTAGATTGTTCTACTAAATGCTTGAATGCTTTTGATGAAAATTCTTGGCTTTGGCATAGAAGACTAGGACATGCATCTTTTGACCATATTTCTAGGATTAATTCAAAGGAATTGGTGAAGGGTATACCTTGCTTGAATTTTGAGAAAGACCGCATTTGTGGTGCGTGCCAACTTGGGAAACAAACCAAGTCTTCCTTTAAACCAATCAAGGATATCATGTCAACTAGGCCTTTAGAATTAATTCATATGGATCTTTTTGGACCAACTAAAACTAAAAGTTTAAATGGAAGTAGATTTGCATTTGTTTTGGTTGATGATTTCTCCCGTTTTACTTGGATTTTCTTTTTACAAAATAAAGATCAAACTTTTTCTCATTTTAAGATTTTTCGAAAAAGAGTTGAAAAAGAAAAGGGTTTTCCGATTTTGAGAATAAGGAGTGATAGAGGTGGTGAGTTTGTTAACCAACTCTTCATGACTTATTGTGATGAAAAGGAAATTAAGCATAAAATGTCTTGTCCTAGAACTCCACAACAAAATGGAGTAGTAGAAAGGAAAAATAGAACACTTCAAGAGATGGCTAGGACAATGATAAGTGAATATGACCTCCCTCAATATTTATGGGCCGAGGCCGTAAACACCGCATGCTATATATCGAATCGTATTTATTTATGAAAAAATTCTTCAAAAACTTCTTTTGAAATGTATCATTCTAGAAAACTAAATGTTGCATATTTTAAAGTTTTTGGATGCAAGTGTTTTGTTTTGAATACTAAGGATAATTTGAGTAAATTTGATGCTAAGACTTATGAGGCTATCTTTGTTGGATATTCCTCTACTAGCAAAGCATATAGAGTTTCCATTAGATCTTCTCAAACCATTGAAGAATCCATGCATGTTAAGTTTGAAGAATCTAATGTGTTTGTTGAGAATGTTGTAGAGTTTGAACCATTAGGTGAAGACATGGAGAGACTATCCTTGAAGGACTCACCCGTTCAAGAAGAAAAGCTAGATCCTATTGGTGAAGTTCAAGAGGATAAGGAGGAAAGCACTCAACCGCTTCCTAAAGCTTGGAGATACGCTACAAATCATCCTAAGGAGCTCATCTTGGGTGATGCATCTAAAGGAGTCACTACACGCTCCAAACTCCATGACCTATGTGGTAACTTTGCTTTCATTTCTCATTTTGAACCCAAAGGCATTCTCGAAGCCGAGACGGACCCATATTGGTTGCTTGCCATGCAAGAGGAACTCAATCAATTTGAGCGCAACCAAGTTTGGCACCTTGTTCCTAAGCCCCACGATAGACCAATAATTGGTACTAAGTGGATCTTTAGAAACAAGATGGATGAGTCCGGAAATGTCATTAGGAATAAGCTAGGTTAGTGGCCCAAGGTTACACTCAAGTTGAGGGAATTGACTTTGAGGAGACCTTTGCACCCGTTGCACGGCTTGAAGCCATACGGATGACACTAGCTTTTGCATGTTTTAAAAATTTTAAACTTTTTCAAATGGATGTGAAAAGTGCATTTTTGAATGGTTTTATTAATGAAGAAGTTTATGTTTCTCAACCTCCCGGTTTTGTTGATCATGTTCATCCCGATTTTGTTTTTAAACTTGATAAAGCTTTGTATGGATTGAAACAAGCTCCAAGAGCTTGGTATGAAAGGCTTTCTAGTTTTCTCATTTCAAATGATTTTATTAAAGGCAAAGTAGACACAACTCTTTTTACTAAGCATGTTGATAATGATATTTTAATTGTGCAAATTTATGTTGATGATATAATTTTTGGATCTACTAATGAGCTTTTATGCAAGGATTTTGAGAAAGTCATGCAACTTGAATTTGAAATGTCTTCAATGGGTGAGCTCAATTTCTTCCTTGGACTCCAAATCAAGCAATTGCAAGACGGAACCTTCATTAACCAAGCCAAGTACGCAAAGGAGCTAGTAAAGAAGTTTGGGCTTGAAGGATCAAAGGCTTGCAACACTCCAATGGCAACTACAACCAAGCTTGATAAGGACGAACAAGGTAAAAATGTTGATATTAAATTATATAGAAGCATGATAGGAAGTCTTTTATATTTGACGGCAAGTAGGCCGGATATCATGTTTAGTGTGTGTCTTTGTGCTAGATTTCAATCGTGTCCTAAAGAGTCTCATCTTATTGCGGTAAAACGCATTATTCGTTATATTAAGGGCACTATTGGAATGGGTCTTTGGTATCCGAAAACTAGAGATTTTTCAATGACTAGCTATTCGGATGCCGACTATGCGGGTTGTAGAGTAGATAGAAAGAGTACTAGTGGGACATGTCAATTTCTTGGTAATTGTCTTGTTTCATAGTCCTCTAGGAAACAAAATTCCGTAGCTCTCTCAACCGCCGAGGCGGAGTATATTGCCGCGGGGGCCTGTTGTGCACAAGTCCTTTGGATGAAACATACTCTCCTTGATTTTGATTTGCACTTTGATCATATAAAAATATTTTGTGATAATACTAGTACTATACACATGACCAAAAATGCAAATCAACATAGTAAGACCAAGCACATTGAGATTAGATATCACTTTCTTAGAGATCATTTTGAGAAAGGTGATATAGATATTGATTATGTTTTCACGGATTTACAACTAGCCGATATTTTCACTAAACCTCTTGATTTTGCTAGATTTTCGTTTATTTGTGGAGAACTTAATGTTTGTATTATTGAATAGACATGTTTTTCATAACCTTTTTTGATGTATGACAAAAAGGGGGAGAATAAGTTTACATGACAAAAATAAGTTCATTTGGTCTTGGTTCCATATGAATTTATATGCTTTAATTTTAAAGATTTGTTTTATGAGTTTTATGTTTATGTATGTATGAGTTTTTGAATTCATGTATTTTGAGAATTCTTGTGTTTTAGTTGTTTTGGTATTTTTGGTATTAAGAGCAATTTTTGTGTTTTATATTAGTTTCAATAATTGGTGCATAATTTCAATTATTGGTATCTAGAGCATATTCTTGTGTTTTATGTATAGCATAATTTGAGGGGGAGTTTTCTCCTCCCTATATTTTTGCTTATAGCCTATTTGTTTTGTCATCATCAAAAAGGGGGAGATTGTTGGCCCAAAAGGTTACACTCTCCAATTGTTTTGTGTTTTGATGATGACAAACCAAAGTAGAGCTATTTGGTACTAATAAGTTTGTTAAGATAAGTTTCAGGTTTGTACCATGTTTAGAGACCATTTGCTTAGCTATTGCAAGAACTTCTAAGTTCCACCAAGCGAGGAAGGCAAATTGCACATCAAGGAAGGATCATAGAAGAGAAGGCACTAGCAAGGCATTGGATGGCTCATAGACTTGGAGATAGCTCAAGAAGTCTTCATGTAATTTGTTTTTCAGTTTATAGTATGTTAAAGAATAGTGGATAGGTTTGAAGCTCTATCACACACGTTTTTGCGCACATGCTCATTCCAAAATAATTTCTTATAAATTATACAAAAATATTTTGCATACAAGTTTTTGCCTACAGATACATCTTTATATTTTATACTATTCCCTGTTCAAAAGTATTTTTGTTAAAATCAAAATCCTCTTTGTTTTCTTTCTTAAAATCGATTTTTGACCTGATCCGGTCGACCGGGACAGTCGACCGAGTCTGTGTCAGTCTGGTCCGGTCGGCCAGACCAGTCGACCGCAGTCCTGGCAGAGGCACGTATCAGTGTGCACGTCTGCCAGTCGACCGGGGCGGTCGACCGAGATATTGTTTTTGCTCACCGGTTTTCTCAGTCGACCGGGTCGGTCGACCGCTAGCCTATAACGGTCAAATTTTGAACTACCGGTCGACCGGCCCAGTCGACCGATCTGACTGTTTGAACAGTAACGGGCAGATTTTTAAGAGCTGTTTATTTTTTTCTTTTGTGTTTAAAAATTCGTTTAAGGATATATTTTGATCTAATTACCTCCTAAACATCAGTAATTATGTTTTATCCCTAAACCCTAGCCCTCTCCTATAAATAGGGGTGTTGGGGAGAGATTTGTCACAACAACAATTATTGCTAAAAATTCAAAAGTTTAAGGCTTTCAAAGTTCTTGGTTTTTGTGCTAAATTCTCTCAATTTTCTGAAGGGTTTTCAAAAGTTTTTCTCTGATTTCAATTTCTTTTCCTTACACACAAAAGGGCTTCAATTCTACTCATTATTCTCTAAGGACCTTTGTAAGGGAAGAGATTTTTGAAAGAGAGAGTTTGTGGTCTTGTGACTACTCAGATATTCTTGTGATTGTAATTGAGGAGTTGGGTACTCCGGTTGTAATTGTTCTTTGTGATAGTGGAAGTAGCTAGAATCCTTCTGGGGAAGGCGGGGAGTAGAGCTGGGTGCTCGAACCTCGATAACATATCCTTGTGTTTGCGATTGGTTTACATTCTTGCAATTCTTACTCTACTTTGATTGCACTTATTACTTGCTCATCATATTCATTGTCAAACTTGCTTGCATTCATCTTGTGATTCTTGTTTAGCTTTAAATTTTTATTTGCCCTTTGATTAGCATTGTCACCTATTCACCCCCCCTCTAGGTGACTTTTCAGAAACCTGTTCTGCCAACAGACATATACCTAGTCGACTAATTGCTAAACCTAGTCGACTAATAGTTGAATTTTTGCCTAGTCTAGTCGACTAACTCAGAATCCTAGTCGACTATAGGCAGTTTCTGACTGTTGGACAGTTTCTCTTATCTGATCCTTTTGGCAACGTTTTCCAACGTTTAAATTATCTGAATTGGTCCTATAACTACCCTAACTAACCCTAGTCTTCAGCTATAAATAGGGAAGTTATTCCAAAGGCCAATTACCAAGTCTTTCCATCAGTTTTCCAAAGAAAAATTCCAGAAAACCTGAAAAACTGATTTTCAACTTCTGTTCTTCACCAAAAGACATTCCATTAGTGAAGTTCTCTGAAGTTCATCTTTCCTATACTGTACCTTGTCCACTACACATTCAGTATCAAGGCTATAGGAAAATCATTGTATTCATTCAAAGAAGATTTTGTACAAGGCGTCTTCTTGGAGTAGAAGAAAGTTGTACAAGGTGTTTGTTCTCTGGTGTAAAGAGGAGTTGTGCACATTTGGCAAAGGGCGTTTGTCAAGTGGTGTACAAGGCATTGGTTGTGGGTGTACACAAATCAGGAAAGGAAAATCTCAAGCGGTTGGCTTGGGGACTGGATGTAGGTCACAAGGACCGAACCAGGATAACTCTCTTGTCTTTGCGTTTGAATTTTCTGAGTTTATCTTGTGTTTATTTTATTTCCTGCAAGTAAATTGATTTACAGTTTTTAAACACTATTCACCCCCCCTCTAGTGTTGTGTTACTTTGATTATAGATCCTACAAGAAGTTAAGCAAGATTAGTTGTTAGCTAGTCATGTTAGAATAAATTAGCTACTAGCCATTACAAGAAAAGAAAAGCAATTCATGAATAAAAGTGCAATGAAAGTAAAGCTAGAATTAAAGAAAGCAAGTAAATACTAGAAAATGTAATAGAAGAGAAAAGAGAATGGATTAATCCTTACTTCACAAGTTGTCACCCCTTGTTTACACAAGCTCTCTCTTACAATCTCCTTCTTTGCAGAATTTCTAGTAGGAAGAAGAAGAACTAGAGCAACAAAAATCCTAGAAAAAAACTATAAAATACAAACTCTATCCTCTAATCTCTCCTCTCTCTTCTTCTTCTCTTTTTGCAAAGGCCCTGGTGGTGTATTTATAGCCTCAGAGAGAAGCCTCTGGAACCCAGGTTGTTGGAGAGAATCTCGGGCTCAACGGCCTTGTAACTGCCGCAGAATCGCGGCAGTTGCTGTGGATATGCGGCAGAATCTTGGCCATTGAGGCTGAGATTTCTGGTGCGAGTTTGTTACAGGTTGTTAGCCACGTGGACCTTCTGGAAGTCTGAGCTGGCGCGTGGATATCTCTAGATCCTGGCCTCAACCTATGTGCTCTCTTTTGGGCTTTGATTTAATTCTTGATAATTAAAGGGATTTTGGCCTTTTCTCTATTAGAATATGGACCTGCAAAAATAGAGAGAAAAAGATTAAAAAATCACATTTTTATTTACAATATGCATGGTATGGATGTGGTAAAATATGCAAAATGAATAACAATCAATAATGGGTCTGCATCTCGGGAACGTATCGCGAGAGATTCCAGTGGGAGAAAATCCTGTGGTGGCGCCAACCTTTGGCAATCAATTCTTTAAAGTTAATGGGAATTACCCAGCCATTGATTTCAGGACTCCAGGATGGATTAACCCTCCGAAGGCATGGTGGAGGGATTTAACTGTATACGTCCTTGCTCATTTCGAGGAGGATCTGGAGAGGCTGAACCTTCATGAGGCCGTCAGGGCGACCTGCTATGAAATTCAGATAAGCTAGCGTGCTTCTACGCCATCTTCGAATTGTACTGTCAAGCTACATGAATTTTCTTCACTCCTGTTGGCGAACTGGGCATGGCTCTGCACGAGATGTGGGAAGTCTCTGCTCTGCCCTTGAGATCTTTCCCATATGAGGAATACTTCCCGTGCGAGGCAGAACTGGCACTTCTGGAGAAGCAGGAGCCCTCCTTGTTCGAGACTTACCAGGAGTTGATGTGCCATTTATACATTTGCTCTAGTATGCATGGAGGCAGTAAGGGAACTTCTTGCATCTTGAAGATCTGGGGAGATTATTTGTTCCCAGATATGGGGAATACTCCTGAAGCGGCTCACCGTGGAGTTGCTGACGAAGACATCTTTAGCCGGATGCAAAAGCACTCTCAAGGGGATCTAGTTGTGAAAGAAGATGATGGGCCCTATGAAAAAGGCAATGTTCTTTGGAGTTTCCATCACCAGGTTCGTCGGCCGATGTCCCGGAAGGCACTGCTGGCTGATTTCTTGACAGTCTAGCTGAAGAGGTGCGTGGTGCCGTCTTCTTCGGGTGACGTCATTCATCCGAATGTCCTGCTGCCTGCTATTCGTCTAGTTCATGGTCGTTCTCTGGAACTTCTTCCGGCCATGGTGTGCTGTATCCAGAGAGGCCTTTGTGCCTTAACGGAGGCTTTCTGTAGGCCGCCAGCGACGAAGCATGGAAAGGGGACCATTTCGCCCCGCGACGGACTCAATCCCAGGATAGGTCTGCCGTGTACTTATTTGATGGCGTGGTTCGCCCTACACTGTCCCTCTTTGATTGAAGCTGGAGAGGACCCCCCGAAGGTGTTCGAATGGCGCTTCTTCGCCGATTCGAAGGATGTTCGTGGCAAAAGACTTATGTGGCTGAGGCCCGCAAATTGGTGCATCGCTATGACGTCTATAGTCTTTTCTGCTGCTTCCCCCATATTTAGGATGCAGGCTATGATGAGGAGTTCAAAGACGTGGGGGAAGGATAGACGTCCTTGAGCCGGGGGATTTTTGAGTGGCTGGTCAACATTCGGCCCTCACATTTATTATACAGAAGCGGGGATACCTGCTACTTGGAGCCTTATGTTTCAAGTCGGTTTGCTTGACAGTTTGGATATGACCAACTGTACGTAGGCAACCCAAATCTCGATTTGGCTTTCATGGGGAGCCTCATTGATGGAGCCCGTGCCTGGCGATTCTTCATTGCAGGCTGTACTGAGGCGCGACTGCGTATGCCGTTGAGGGCTCCTAACCTTCTAGCGACCCTGAGCTTCTGCCAGTGGTATGCAACTTCCAACTCCACACCTCTCGGATTCACTGTTAACAATTCTGGTGTGAAGTTAATTTCTCAGCAGCTGAAGCGAAAGGTCTCTGAGAAAAGGGAAGGTAAGAGGGTTCGCGTCCCGGGCATAGAAGAATTCGTTGCTGTCGATGACAGCGAGGCCTCGGATGCGGAAAGTCTTCGCTTCGAAGCGGAGGCAGGTGTCGAGACTCCTGCAGCCGGTTCTGGTATAATGGGGACGGCTCCCACAAGACATGTAGAAGAAGCAGAGGATGAGGATCCCGACGTCCCTCTCAAAAGCAAACGGACGGGTGGGTCTCGTAGGAAGCAGTTGGTGAAGAAGCCCCATCGCCAAGCTCCTACGGTTGTTGTAAAGGGCAAACCATCTGTGGCGGTTCCTCCTCTTGCCCCATTAGTAGTTGAACCGTCAGTTGCTGAACCGACGACTGGCGAAACCACTCCAGATCCGGGTAAGATCAGTTTTGTCCTTGTAATATATTTCTTTCATGTATTCTGGATAGCTCATTATTTGCTTTGTGATGCAGGAACTGAGGCGGTGAGAAGCCCAAGAGTTGAAACTGTTAGAGAACAAGGGGAACACTATGATCCCTTGTTTACTTATAAGGAGGGCGATGAGGCTGGATATTTTGCCGTCTCAGAAGGGTCCGGAGGTGATGCGGCTGGCGTTGGTCCTTCGGGCGCTGGGACTTCGAAAGGGAGTTCCGAAGCTTCTAGCTCCTTTGGGTGGACCACGGAGGGTTCGGCAAGCGAAGGCGGGCCGGCTGTTCGTATTGACTCCGCCAAAGATTTTCCGATGGAGCCCGTAGAGACTGATGTGGCCGCCAAGACGATTGAGGCGACATCATCTTTTGGTATTGTTTTGACCTTTTGACTTTTACTATTTGTTGTGTCCTGCCTAAACACAATCTTGTTGCAGGTGTTCCGCCTCTGGGTGCGTCAACTTCAAGAGGGCCGACCGATCTTCCCGAGGTGTCCAGGGGTGACATGAGCACTTCGATCGCGGCGGATGCTACCGTGTTGGATGCTTTGTATGGTGACCTGCCCCCTTATCAGCCTGAGCCAACCAGAGGAACAGTGGTTGAAGGGATGGTAGTCACAGAGGCAACTTCACTCCTAACTATATCAACGAGTGAGGTGCCATCAGTTTTGCCAGGCGCGGAGCTGAGAGTGATTACAAGTCCTACTTCCCCAACGCTGGTGGTTGAGCCCGATCTCCCGGAAGTAGTTACAAGTCCGACCTCGGTTGTGGCTAGTGTACTGAGATTTTAGAGGGGATGACCAGGCCGCTGCATTAGAACTTTTGGTAGCTCAACTTGAGAGGGATGTAGAAGAATAACGCCGCCTCAGCCATTCGGACTTGGAGTTTTCGGTTAATGAGCAGCTTGCGCACCTTGTCGCTCAGATGCATGAAGCCCATCTTGCCGCTCAGGAAGCTGCTAAGGCCATCTCTTCAGACTTGAAATCCTTGGAGACAAGGAAGGTAGAGCTCGGGGACGCCATAGATGCTTCTAACAGTGCTCTTCTTGACGCTGAAGATAAAATTGAAAAGGCCAAGGAGATGATCAGGAAGGCTAATCTTCTCTTATCCAAGGCTGAACCTGTGCGACTTGAAGAGACTGCGCAGCTTGAGCAGCTTAAGGCTCAGAGTGACGAACTCTCGCGGCAGGAGTTAGCTCAGAGGGTAACTTTAGCTGAAGTGGAAGCTCATTTGGCCCAGATAGCGAGCTTTAATGAGGCTGAGCTTAGGTCACAGGCGCTTGTCAGGGCTGCTAATGACAAGAAGACAAGGCTGACCTTCCTTGAAGAACGGATCAGATCTTATGACGTACGCTCGTAGCTTGTAATATATGTGCCTCCATGTATCCCTTCTTTTTGGAATCAATAAAAGTAATTTTTTTTGACTCCCAGTCGAATCTCCAACTTGCTTTATTTGCTGAATTGTCGTTTCCAAGTTGTATTGGAGCCATTTGAGAAAATAGTCCTTGCTGGATTTAATAATGAGACTTGGCTATCTGCCGGTTCAGAGGTCGCACTGACGTAACCGGTTGAGAAGCCACCAAGCTCAAGGTTAGCCCTTATGGGACTAAAAGGGTAATACTTGTCTTTTGTAAATGTCAACAAGTATGGGTGAAACCTGTCTTTTGTAAATGTCAACAGGCTCAAGGTTGAGACTTGTCTTTTGTAAATGTCAACAAGCTCAAGATTGAAACTTGGCTATCTTCCGGTTCAGAGGTCGTAATGACATAACTGGTTGAGAAGCCACCAAGCTCGAAGTTGGTGATACTTATCTTTTGTAAATGTCAACAAGTATTGAGACCTGTCTTTTGTAAATGTCAACAGGCTCGAAATTGAGACTTGGCTATCTGCCAGTTCAGAGGTCGCAATGACATAACTGGATGAGAAACCACCAAGCTCAGAGTTGGTGATACTTGTCTTTTGTAAATGTCAACAAGTATCGAGACCTGTCTTTTGTAAATGTCAACAGGCTCGAAGTTGAGACTTGGTTATCTGCCAGTTCAGAGGTCGCAATGATATAACTGGTTGAGAAACCACCAAGCTCAAAGTTGGTGATACTTGTCTTTTATAAATGTCAACAAGTATCGAGACCTGTCTTTTGTAAATGTCAACAGGCTCGAAGTTGAGACTTGGCTATCTGCCAGTTCAGAGGTCGCAATGACATAACTGGTTGAGAAACTACCAAGTGATCGGCAAAAAGCAAGCACTAAATAAAAGAAGGAAGTGTGGGTTGATGTTACTGCTTTTGCGATTCTTCCGTAGTAGCGAAGTGGCTATACGGGTCGTATCCACAAGGAGGGAGAGCGATGGAAGCTTGATGCGGCTTTTATGTTCAAGACGAAAGAAAGTTCTTATTTCCAAATAAAGAATTTAAAAAGTGAAAACAAGTTGTTTCAAGGATTGTTGGAAAATATTTTGGTAGTTTGTAAAAGTGGATTTTTCTTAGTTGTAAAAACGCATGGCTAACCTTCTACTAATTGCTCCCACTAATCCCTAACTTCTTGAAGATGTGCCTCACGATGGATCATAGGCAAGCTTACCCCTGATGCAATGGAACTATTCACGTGGAAATCGAGAAAGTTCTTCCTATAACTTTACTTTACACGGCAAAAACTCGGACATTCCCATATCAAGATCCATTAGAAGGCAAGAATACGGGAAGACACGAGTGCACTAATGGTATCGGCAAAGTTAAAAGGAAAGTCTCTAACTTACGACAACAAGCAAAGTATAAAACTTATAGATCATCAAAACTATTTAAGTATGAAATATAAGAAGGTAAATACTTATAGGTAAGTTAGAGTTAGAACCCTCGTCTTAAGATGCCATAGCTCTCGTTTGAACAAGGCTTGTTGACACTATTGACTCATGCGGGTTATCGATTAAGCAGTTAAAGATTAGGGGGTTAGTAGTTAGTTAGCCATGCTATGGAGGAGTTAGTTATACATGATAAAGAAAACAACAACAAAAGAAAAGAGATAAAGAGAAGGAGTTACACTAAAGTAAGAATGTAAAAGCAAATGCAAAGACAAGTAAATGGAAAGAAGGAAGAGAAGTAGTACTTGTATTTATCTTGTCACCCTTCCAAATACAACTCCTTACAAACTCTCTCTCTTTCACTTTAATGGCTAAATTCTAAACCTAGAACTTAGAAGAAGAAGAACAACAACAACTAAACCTAAAAAAAAAAAACTACAAATTTCTCTCCAACTCTCTGGATCTCCCAACTGAAGAACCCTCCTGGGCTTTTATAGGCATCAGGAATGAGGGGGGCCAGGGGACAAACCCTGGCCCAAAACGCGGCGCGCCGCACGGCCACATGGCCGCGGAAACGTGGCATTTGCCGCGTTTCCGCGGCAGCACTTTGGCGGCGCGCGCAGCGCCGCCTGGTTGTCCCCCGCCGCGCGCCCACATGGCCGCGAAAACGCGGCATTTGCCGCGTTTCCGCGGCAATGCTTTTGCGGTGCGTGCAGCGCCTCCTGATGCGCGCCGCCTGGTTAACGCTCCTGATTTTGACAGAGTCAGCTCTCTAGGTCAATAGCTATCTTTTAAGCCTTTTAATCACCAAATAATGGTGTTTTAGACCTTCTTCTTCATTTACCCACCATGGACCTAGGATCAAGCAAGTAAGGATTTATTAGTAGAATTTTACATGAAATAAATATGAGAATGTGATGAAAATTATGCAAAATTAGAGACTAATCACACCCCCACACTTATCTTTTTGCTCGTTCCGAGCAAAACAAAAATAAGAAAATTATTATACCACTTTCGCAGGTAACGCGATTGCACTGAGCATGTGCAACAAGCCTTTAAACCTCTAAGTTTCCCCTAACGGAGAAGTGTTGTCTCCTGAGGGTTTTCAGCGGATTGCACCCACAAAATCCAGTAAGTAAAGAAGTTAGTTGTTTCAGAAAGAAATATATATATATATATATATATATATATATATATATATATATATATATATATATATATATATATATATATATATATGAAAAAGAACTTTCAATCATCTAAATAAACATGACCGAATGATGTAGGAATTAGGTTTAACCCTCATAAGTCCTCTTATATTTAGCCTTCATAAAAGAAGAAACTATGGTTTTTCTTTAAATTTAGAAAGGATCTTTTACTTCTAACTCATTCTTTTATTTTGCTTTAGATAGATATGCATACTGTGTAAGTGTGATATGCTTGGGATTTTTCAACTCAACTTCGAATATTATTTTATTAATATTTACTTATTATTCCTGGTTCCATTAGGCTTTCTACTTCACTTATGTAGCATATATCAAACCGATGACTCCCAAACCAGATGGTCTTAGGGCACCAGGTGAAAAAAACACCCTTCAGGTCAAATATGCAAGTGGAGTAGGCCACGAAATCAAGACTTATTTCTAAAAATTGTTTTTCTGGCGTGAGTAATCATTCTTCTTGAGGCACAATTATCCAGCTCCCTTTTTTTTTTTTTCAAGAGTTGTGTTTCTAAATCCCAAGCATGTGTGTGTGAATTATGCATATTCTACTAAGGCTAAATAAAAGGTGTGAGTTATTTTCCTTATCCTTTCTAACTCTTTAGTCAAACCAATCTTTCTTATTTAATTAGGCAAAAATAAAGATTTATTACTAAGGTTCCCGTAATTCCTATAATCTTTTGGTATTTTTATAAAGAGTATGAAATTTCTTTTCAATCTGAGATTTTTTTTTTGAAAGAAGGAAGAAAGAAGAAAAAGAAAAAGAAAAAGTGTTAGCACCCCCCCACACCTATCTAATGCATTGTCCTCAATGAATGTGATGGAAATTCAAATGCAATAAATAGGGGGAAGGAATGATGTTACCGTCTTCGGGGACTCGGGCCGGCCAAGTGCGAATAAGCGAAAGAATGTACACGGGGTAAGCATATAAACCTTTTTTTTTTAATTGTTTGTTGTGGTTAGGTGTATGATGGGGCAAAAAGAGTCAGCATACTATCATCTGGAATCATCGGCTTAGTGGTCAAGAAGGGCTTCAGTCTTTTTCCATTCACTTTAAATTCCGTGTTATTTTTAGGATCTGCGATAAGCACGGCACCGTGTGGGAAAACAGTGCGCACAATGAATAGTCCCGACCAACGAGTTTTTAGTTTTCCCGCAAAAATATGAAGCCTAGAATTGTACAGCAGAACCCTATCTCCCGGGGCAAAGTTTTTCCGGGTTATGAATTGGTCATGGAAAAGTTTGGTCCTGCTCTTGGTGATTCGTACATTCTCATAAGCTTCATTCCGTATCTCCTCTAATTCAAAAATCTGCAGTTTCCTAAGTTCATCGGCCTTGGTCAGGTCAAAATTGAGTTGCTTAATTGCCCAGAGGGCCCGGTGTTCTAACTCTACTGGCAGATGACAGGCTTTTCCAAACACGAGTCTGTAAGGAGACATCCCCAGAACTGTCTTAAATGCGGTACGATAAGCCCACAATGCATCATTGAGCTTCACCGACCAATCCTTTCGGTTTTGTCCGACAGTCTTTTCCAGAATGAGCTTGATCTGTCGGTTGGTGACTTCTACCTGCCCATTTGTCTGGGGATGATAAGGGGTTGATAACTTGTGATTGATGGAATATTTTCGCATCAGAGTTTCAAAAACTCTGTTGCAGAAATGTGATCCATTATCACTAATTATCGCTCTCGGGGTGCCAAATCGGGAGAAGATGTTTTCTTTGAGAAATTTGACAACCACTTTGTTGTCATTCGTCTTGGTTGGCACAACTTCTACCCACTTTGAGACATAATCTACAGTAACCAAAATGAATTGATTGCCGAAGGAGTTGGGGAATGGTCCCATGAAATCAATGCCCCAAACATTAAAAATTTCAACTTCAAGGATCGGGTTATTCTAGAAATTTTCCCGATTTTCTGACAATTTGCACATGACTTGCAAAAATGATATGAATCCTTAAACAAAGTGGGCCAGTAGAACCCACTTTGTAGAACCTTCTCTGCAGTCTTACGGGGACCGAAGTGTCCTCCGCATGCAAGATCATGACAAAAGCTGAGCACACTCCTCTGTTCCTCCTCGGGTATGCATCGTCTAATTATTTGGTCGGGACCATACTTTAAAAGATACGGTTCTTCCCAGAAGAAGTACCGTACTTGGGCAAAGAAGCGGTATTGGTCTTGCTTTGTCCAGTCAGTGGGTAATTGTCCCGTGGCCAGGTAATTAACGATGTCAGCATACCAGGGTTCCTTAAGAATGGCTAGGATGTGCTCATCAGGGAAATCCTCGTTGATCGGAGCTTGGATGGCAGGTGCATTTGGAATTCGTGAAAGATGGTCAGCAACCACATTTTCAATACCTCGTTTATCCCGGATTTCTAAGTCAAATTCTTGAAGCAAAAGGATCCACCGAATCAGTCGGGCTTTTGCTTCCTTCTTGGTCATGAGGTATTTTAGAGCCGAGTGATCCGTGAAAATCACCGTTTTCGAACCTAACAAGTAGGGCCGGAATTTTTCTAATGCAAAGACAACGGCCAAGAATTCTTTCTCAGTCGTTGTATAGTTCTGTTGGGCGTCATTCAAGGTCCTACTCGAATAGTAAATCACGTGCTGCTTATTATCGATGCGCTGTCCTAGAACAGCACCAATTGCAAAATCAGATGCATCACACATGATTTCAAATGGTTGGGCCCAATTAGGAGCAGAAATGATAGGTGCAGAAATCAGTTCTTGCTTAAGCCTCCCCTAAGACTTGAAACATTCATCATTGAAGTCAAAGGGCACGTCCTTAGCGAGCAGGTTAGTTAAGGGCCTCGCAATTTTGCTATAGTCCTTAATGAATCGTCGGTAGAACCCAGCATGCCCTAAAAAGGATCTAATATCCTTGATGCTTTTGGGTGGTGGGAGCTTAGCAATCACTTCTACCTTAGCCTTATCCACTTCTATGCCTCTCCTCGAAATCTCATGGCCCAAGACAATCCCCTGTCTTACCATAAAATGGCATTTTTCCCAGTTTAGAGTTAGGTTCTTCTCAATGCATCTTTGTAGCACTAACTCTAAGTGATGAAGACATTGATCAAATGAATCTCCGTAGATGGAGAAGTCATCCATGAAAATCTCAAGAAAACGTTCCACCATATCAGAGAACAAACTAAGCATGCACCGTTGGAACGTCGCAGGAGCATTGCACAATCCAAAAGGCATGCGCCTATAAGCAAAGGTTCCGAACGGGCAACTGAACGTTGTCGTTTCCTGGTCTTCTGCAGCAATGGGGATTTGATTGTATCCCGAGTACCCATCCAGAAAGCAGTAGTACTCATGTCCAGCCAAACGCTCAAGCATTTGGTCGATGAAGGGTAGCGGGAAATGGTCTTTACGGGTAGCAGCATTCAACTTCCTGTAGTCGATACAAACACGAACCTTGGTAGGCAATCTTGTTTGTACCAACTCTTTTTCCTCATTTTCTACTACCGTAAAGCCAGCCTTCTTTGGGACCGCATGAACCGGGCTAACCCATTGACTATCAGAAATGGGATAAATGATCCCGTTATCTAATAGTTTCAGAATTTCAGCCTTCACAGCCTCTTGCATGAGAGGGTTAAGCCTGCGTTGTGGGTCCCTCCTAGGGATTGATTCATCAACTAAATGGATTCTATGTTGCACTATGGCTGGACTTATTCCCTTGATGTCCTTCATTGTCCATCCAATGGCTTCCCTATGTCTTTCCAGAATAGACATTAAGCTGTCCTCTTGTTGCTCAGTCAGGTGGGATGCTATGATGACTGGCAAGGTGTCCTTTCCGCCCAGGTGGGCGTACTTGAGATGCTCAGGCAGGGCTTTCAACTCTAGTGAGGGTGTTGCTTCATTGGAGGAAATCTCTGGGCTTTCGTTCCTAAGATGGGGTACACTGGGGCTTGATGCCCAATCCACTGCTGAATCCACGATCTGGTTTAGATTAAAATCCTCAGCCTCCAGATCAAACTCTGCCTCAGCTTCTATCTCCATGCATTCCTCATGTTCACTGGTCAGGTTTTCAATAGAATTGACCACAAATGTCTGATCATTGACATCCCTAGGTTGTCTTCCAAGATTGAAGACATTGACTTCCTTCGTCATGTCTCCGAAAGTTAATCGCATGGACCCGTTCCTACAGTTGATTATGGCATTGGCTGTAGCAAGGAATGGGTGCCCTAAGATGACGGGAGTTTGAGACCTAAGATTGGACACAGGTTGGGTCTCAAGCACAATGAAGTCAACGGGGTAAATGAAATCCCTGACCCGGATGAGGACATCTGTGATTTCCCCCTTTGGGATCTTCACAGATCGGTCAGCTAGCTGAATGGTGACTCGAGTTGGGCTTAGCTCACCCAACCCAAGTTGCTGGTATACAGAGAGAGGTAGCAAGTAGATACTTGCTCCCAAGTCAAGAAGCGCTCTACAGATTTCAGTCTGTCCTATGGTGCAGGAAATGGTGGGACATCCGGGATCCTTGTATTTCACCGGAATGGGACCAGACAGAAGTTCGCTTATGTTAGTGGCAAAGAACACTTTCTTGGGCACATTGGTCTTTCTCTTCTTAGTACACATATCCTTCAGAAATTTGGCATAAACTGGGACTTGTTGGATAGCGTCTAGAAGTGGCACATTTAACTTAACCTGGTTGAACATCTCTAGCATTTTCTCCATGTGCATATTTTTATTATTGTTCCTAAGCCTATTGGGAAAGGGTGCTACAGGCTTGTGAACTTGTTCAGCAGCTTTGTCCTCGTCAGATGTCTGTGGAGCGGATTGGGAGGAACTAGCAGAGGTGGAGGCTTGAGTGGGATCAGGATGGACTGGACTCTTCTGCTGGTAGACCTGGTTGTCTACCTTCTTTCCAGATCTCAGTGTGTGAACAGCATTACATTGGTTAATTGATGGATCCTAGACTTCATATGCTTGGTTGGAGGTTTTTGGGTTAACTAATGGCTGACTAGGCAAAGTACCCTTAGGTCTTTCACTTAGGGAGCTAGCTAACTGGCTCATCTGCAATTCCAACCTTGATATGGCCTGTGAATGACTATTCAGAGTTTGTCCCTGGTTCTGCATGAAAGCAGCCTGGGACTTAATGAAAGCCTCTATGCTCTCCTCCAATTTATTGATTTTCTTTTCCATTGGAGAGCCTTGGGAGGACGAAGATGGAGCTTGACTGGGAAAAGGTGGTGGAGGAGCAGGGTGGTGAAAGTTGTTTGAAAAATTAGGCCTGGGAGGATTGTTTTGGGCCTAGGAGAAATTTGGGTGATTCCTCCAGCCGGGATTGTAGGTCTGCGAGTAGGGGTGTGAGGCGGCCGTGAGTATGCCGCGTTCATGTGTTCCGGTGGTATTTGTTGAGCATGGAAAACAGGGCACTCTTTAAAGACATGGTTCGGTACCTGACAATATGAACAACCCAGATTGTGAATTGGTGTGGGTTGATCTGGTTGATAGTAGAAGGCTCTTTTGTTTCCAGAGCCTCTATCCTTCTCATCAGGGTAGCAATCTTAGCCTCGGCAGCTATGGATGATTCTAGGGATAGGAGCCCTCCTCTTGAAGCTATAGATTGTGAATTCTTAGGTTTTTCTGAGGCTGGCTCCCATTGCAGGATTTTCTCCGCTAAATCCTCAAACAAATCCCAACCCTGATTCTCATCCTTCTGCAAGAACCCTCCCTGACACATCATTTCTAACAGGGTCTTAGTCTGATAATCTAGACCATCGTAGAGAATCTGGCACTGACGCCATTTCTCCACGCCATGATGAGGGCACTGAGCGAGGAGATCTTTGAATCGCTCAAAGTATCTCCCAAATGGTTCGCTCGGGTCTTGCTTAAACTGCATGATGTTCTTCCTAATGAGGGCAGTTTTGTGAATTGGGTAAAATTTCTTCAAGAAAGCCTTGACCAAATCATCCCACGTCGTGACTGAATCTGCTGCCAAACTGTACAACCACTTCTTAGCTAGGTCCTTTAGGGAAAAAGGGATGAAACGTAACCTAACGGCATCGTCTCCTAGCTGGGGTATTCGCATCATAAGGCATACTTCATCAAATTCCCTAACAAAGAAGTATGCGTCCTCTGATTCTAAACCATGAAATTTGGGAAGAGTGTTAATGAATTGGGGCTTTAACTCAAAGTTATTTCCGTTTGCTTCAGGAAGTTTTATGCAAGATGGAAGCGAAGTTCTGATCGGGTAAAATCTATCCTGAAGTGACGCCATCACTGGTTCTGGATGCAAAGGTAGAGAAGTGTTTCTTTTTAATCTGGAAGTTGAAGGATCTCTCACCCACTCTTGCATTCAGCACACCACAACCAACGTGAAAACAGCAAACAATCGAAAAGAATAAAAAACAAACAAAAGAAATCAAAAACAACCACAAGCCTTAGTCTAAGGTGCCTGGACCTAGACGACTCCTAACTGGTCGATTCTCCGGGGAAGGTTGTTACATGAACTTGACTACAAGCTAATCGGCCAGGAAAGGTCAAAGCTCAGGGGGAGGTATTCGGGCGGAGCCACGGGCCTAATTGTGCCAAACCACGGAGCTTTCGAGGCTTTACCTCTAAATCCACTTTCCTTAGACACCGATTTTGCAGGAGTAAAGTTCTTACAATTTCCAACCTCGGTTGATCTCTTAGTGAGTCCGAGATGTCCCTAGGGCCAATGTCTATTGATTTTTAGTTAAGGCTTGGGAAAGTGTGAGTGCACTTGGAGATGGTTTTTGGGCTAAGGAAGGGTGATGAAATCCCCACCTTATCTTGTTTATTTGGGTTTTGCCCTTAAAGTCAATTGTGCAAGTGTACAGTTTATTCACAACAAGGTAACATTCAAAGCGGTAAATCACTTCAACATGTTGGTCCTATTCTATATGAATGCACACGTACCTTTTCTCCAGCACTCTTCAACAGAAATTGAAATGAATTGAAATAGACACGTGCCCTAAATGCAAAAGTCTAGTCCAAATTTCAATTAAGCAACAAATGAATTTCTGTTGAGTTTATTACACATGCATAGAGTGAAGCATTCAAGGAAACTAAAAAAAATTTAGAAAGCAATTTTTTTTTTTTTAGCGGCTTTCGGCAACCCTGCAAATGAGTAGGTTAGTACTTCAATCGGAAAAACTCGTTTTTACACGAATTTTCCGAGGGCAAATAAATCCTCGCGCAATGTCCTTTGCCACCTCTTTTGCTTTCCTTGAAAGTGAGCTCCTTGGTACTTCTCCTATACAAAAAGAAAAAGAACAATCTTTAGTAGTGAACAATAAAGTCGTTCCCTCCCCGGCAACGGCGCCAAATTTGATCGGCAAAAAGCAAGCACTAAATAAAAGAAGGAAGTGTGGGTTGATGTTACTGCTTTTGCGATTCTTCCGTAGTAGCGAAATGGCTATACGGGTCGTATCTACAAGGAGGGAGAGCGATGGAAGCTTGATGCGGCTTTTATGTTCAAGACGAAAGAAAGTTCTTGTTTCCAAATAAAGAATTTAAAAAGTGAAAACAAGTTATTTCAAGGATTGTTGGAAAATGTTTTGGTAGTTTGTAAAAGTGGATTTTTCTTAGTTGTAAAAACGCATGACTAACCTTCTACTAATTGCTCCCACTAATCCCTAATTTCTTGAAGATGTGCCTCATGATGGATCATAGGCAAGCTTACCCCTGATGCAATGGAACTATTCACGTGGAAATCGAGTGAAAGTTCTTCCTATAACTTTGCTTTACACGGCAAAAACTCGGACATTCCCATATCAAGATCCATTAGAAGGCAAGAATACGGGAAGACACGAGTGCACTAATGGTATCGGCAAAGTTAAAAGGAAAGTCTCTAACTTACAACAACAAGCAAAGTACAAAACTTATAGATCATCAAAACTATTTAAGTATGAAATATAAGAAGGTAAATACTTGTAGGTAAGTTAGAGTTAGAACCCTCGTCTTAAGATGCCATAGCTCTCGTTTGCACAAGGCTTGTTGACACTATTGACTCATGCGGGTTATCGATTAAGCAGTTAAAGATTAGGGGGTTAGTAGTTAGTTAGCCATGCTATGGAGGAGTTAGTTACACATGATAAAGAAAAGAACAACAAAAGAAAAGAGATAAAGAGAAGGAGTTATACTAAAGCAAGAATGTAAAAGCAAATGCAAAGACAAGTAAATGGAAAGAAGGAAGAGAAGTAGTACTTGTATTTATCTTGTCACCCTTCCAAATACAACTCCTTACAAACTCTCTCTCTTTCACTTTAATGGCTAAATCCTAAACCTAGAACTTAGAAGAAGAACAACAACAACAACAACTAAACCTAAAAAAAAAAACTATAAATTTCTCTCCAACTCTCTGGATCTCCCAACTGAAGAACCCTCCTGGGCTTTTATAGGCATCAGGAATGAGGGGCGCCAGGGGACAAACCCTGGCCCAAAACGCGGCACGCCGCGCGGCCACATGGCCGCGGAAATGCGGCATTTGCCGCGTTTCCGCGGCAGCACTTTGGCAGCGCGCGCAGCACCATCTGCTGCGCGCCGCCTGGTTGTCCCCCGCTGCGCGCCGCCTGGTTGTCCCCCGCCGCGTGCCCACATGGCCGCGAAAACGCGGCATTTGCCGCGTTTCCGCGGCAATGCTTTTGCGGCACGCGCAGCGCCGCCTGCTGCGCGCCGCCTGGTTAACGCTTCTGATTTTGACAGAGTCAGCTCTCTAGGTCAATAGCTATCTTTTAAGCCTTTTAATCACCAAATAATGGTGTTTTAGACCTTCTTCTTCATTTACCCACCGTGGACCTAGGATCAAGCAAGCAAGGATTTATTAGTAGAATTTTACATGAAATAAATATGATAATGTGATGAAAATTATGCAAAATTAGAGACTAATCACCAAGCTCAAAAATTTTGATGGGATTTGGAAGGAGATCTCGTTTTCACGGAGAGAAACGAGGAAATCACTGTCATAGGTTTAATGTTAACGTAACAGCGAAATGGACGGAGAGGTTTGTATATGTGGCCCTACCATTCTATGGGTGAGAATTGGTAAGTGATTTGGAGAGGGAATCAAATAGGAACAGGTCCTTAGGATTTTTAGCAAATCCCCAGCTGTCAACGGGTTGATATGCCTTTACGAACTACCGTTTGAGTCGGGCTAGCCATGCTATTCCCCTCAGCATGATGAGTTGTCGAGGACTTATGTTGGGCTTAAAGGCCAACATTTTCCTCTATCCTTAGCCGTTAAGGATGTTGGAACATTTGGTTAGCGTATGTGTAACCTTAGTTTTCCTGGTTTATGATCTCGTTTAGAGAAAGAGAGAGGCTCTCTATGTGTACTTCAAATTTGAACGTCTTGATTAGAGGTGAAGTGTTAACTTGATCATGAGAAGGATCCCTAATCAAGGATAATACTTCTTTAAGAATTTGCCATTGATCGGCATCATGAGTAAGTCTCCATCTAAAGTCATAAGGTGGTATGGTCCGTTCGAATAGACTGTTTCTATCACAAACGATCCTTCCCATTTAGACTGAAATTTGCCTTTGGTCTTGTGCGTTATAATCATCGGTCGTCTGACGG